>JAJOOO010018616.1:0-26510 GCA_029582685.1 Solanum piurae | reverse complement strand
ATATATCTCAGTTATAGTATATGAGTATTCCCCATCTTTTCATTTATTTATGATTTAACTTCCGCATCAGTTTATTATCTTTAGTATGCTCATGATCATGCCAGCAGGGTTAGCTTGGGATCACTTGTGGTTCTAGGTCCCGTGTCCGCGTCTCGTGGGTAGTCTCCGGGCGTGACAGATCCTTCCTGGATTGACTCCACTCTCCCTTTCTTTTCCCTGCTTCATCTGGTACTCTATCTCTTATAAAATTTGGGCCTGCCTACAGTTTTCACAGTTTTTGGTGGTTCCCTGGCTTGGGCTGGATCGACTTTCCAAAATTTAACTCCCGTATCATGTTGTATTTTGTCCTTGTAAGTTAGCAAATAAGCCTCCTTGCAGTAATACCAGTGTATTTGTGTTCCTGGTTCAACCTTAGAAGCCAACAAGGCAAAAATGAATTAAAAAATAAAATAAGTAAATGAAGACAACAAGTTGAAAAGGCTAAAACTGAGGATAAAATACCTTATGATACAACATGGCCTTGATAGCATGGGGGCATGGTATTCCCGATAAGTCCCAAGACCTACATGTGCATCTTTTATCCTTCAGATTAATTGTATGTCTATCATCACCTTCTGTGACTTCGTAACCAAAGTCACCATTGAACTTAACCTCGCATCCATGAGCAATTTCCCTTTAAACATTGTATAGCTTCATGCACGGTGGACTGAAATCTCCATTCCAACTCCTAACTTTTACTTCATTAGAAACCAACCTTCTCATAACCTTCAACCTTATTTCTTCCAACATTTTGATGATAGACATATGCCTTTCTTCCACAATCCATGCATTAAATGACTCGGTGAAATTATTGTCAACCATGATATTTTTACATTGAGTATCAAAGTACGCCCGACATTAAGTTTGAGGTTTATATTTCACTAGGTCTTTGGCAGCTTCTTCATCTATGTCTGCTAATTTTCTCAATTAATCTTCAAAGTCTTCAACATATGTGGCCCATGCACACCACCACATAAGTTTCTTTGCTTGTCCACTCCTCCACTTGTTACACCAATCAGCCTCAATATGCCTTACACAATATATGTACTTAGCTTCAGGAAACACACTCTTCTTAGCATCAATTAACCCCTATGAAATAAAAAAACAGTCAACATCATTATTAGTTTTAAAATTGAAAACAAACATCAGTATATTTGTTTAGTCCAAGGATGACAATTTTGATTATCAATTAAAACATAAGGAAAACACGTAAGTTTTACCTTTTGCATATCTGAGATGAATGTCACTCCATGTCCATCTTTAAGATTCAAAAAACACTTCAAAAGATCCAAAAACCATTCCCATGTCCTGCCTGTCTCATGATCTACCACTGCCCATGCAATAGGATAAAACTGGTTCATACAATCTTGACCCATAGCAACTAATAGTTGCCCCTTATATCTTCCCTTAAAAAAGGTACCATCCAGCTCAATAAGTGGTCTCAAACTACTTTTCCATCCATCCTTCAATGCTTTGAAACAAATGTACATCCTTAAGAACTTCCTATTTCCTTGTAAAAGAGCTTCTTTTGATATATTGATAACAACATCACTTCCCGGATTAGAAGTTCTAAGTTCTTGTCCATATGCTTCAAGTTTGTTATAGTCATCAAGAAAACTCCCTTCTAGCTTTTCAAGAGCCAACCTCTTAGCCCTTTTAACCTTAGATGTAGACACATTCATGTTAAAAATAGTCTCTAACTCTTCACGCATGTCTCTTACCTTAAATTGAGGATTATACTAAACTTTTCTCTTGAATAAATGTGCTAGTGTGTTAGCATTAGCCCTCGGATTTTTATAAGTAGAATCACGTGTATGTACTGAATTCAATGTTTTGATGGAACAAGTACAACTTTTCTTATCCTTTGATACTAAAACTGTGAAGGGGCAGCCTTCAACTATACCTGGCCCGAGTTGTATCGGTTTTCTTCACCCTTAGTCCATAACGATTGGCCATTGCATAGAAGCTTATTACCCTTCTAGCTTCCGGGATATCCTTAAATGTTTGCCCTTTCTCCAAAACTTTATAATTCTCCAAAGTATCAGTCACACCCCTTCTTTTTTCTTGGCTAAAGACCTCAAGTTCTTCCTCATTATAATCATTAGAATCTGATTCGTCGAATTCACTAGAACTGCTTTCTTAGTCAGAAGCTACATCAACATCCACAGTATATGTCTCAGTATGATATGTGATGTTTTGAGAAAAATACTCAAATCGAAAGAATTTATAGAAAATAAATTTATCACTCTAAACTTCTTACTGAATAAGTACTGCAAAGTTGTCATACCATCATCGTCTGCCACCAAATAATACCTTCCAGAAGGTCCAGTTACTAAAAGTTGATTTACTTTCGTGAACCCTAAATTCTTTGTGAACTCTTCGCAAACATCAGCAAATCTAACATTATTGGCTTCATACCCAAACAAAATATGCACCGAATTCTGATTATATAATAGCTCAGGAGAAATTACCCATGTACCCCTGTAGTGAAAAATCAAGTCGACTTTGTCAATCATCTTCAAATACAACCCAAGAAAAAGGAACAAAGAAGGACCCATGTCAGTAACTACACAATGACAATTTTAGTTCAAAAAAATCATAAAGAATCTCACATAACATAATAAAAAAATTCGGAACCACAAAACACCCAACAAAATCATAAAAAGATGAACTTTATCTCTAAAACTATGTTCTTTCAGGTGAATATTAACTGACAACAACATTATATTACACATAACCCAATGATACTTGATTTTGACAAAAACACACAAACCCAATTTGATTCTGACCAAAACATCCTAATCCTACATTAAAATATGATGAATATTAGTAACATACGTTGAATCTATAGCTTTATACTTTATGAGAAACTTGATTGTCTTGCTTCAAAGGCTGGTAAAATCCTCACAATATGAAACCCTAATAAGAAGCATAGTGTTCATCTGAACTACAAGAGGGAGAGTTTGATCTAGAAATGACTGGAAGAAGAGTAAATAGAAGGGTGGGCAGGGTTAAATGGTAAATGGGTCAGGATAAAAATAATAAAAAATTGAAAATCTAATAAGTGAAAATGTTAATGAAGACTAATTAAATTGTTTAAGAAGCTGTCGTTACTTCCGTTTCATTAAGGGCATTTTTGGCTCATTTCTCTAGCAATAAGGGCATAAATGAATCATAGTATAAACGAGGGGCAATTTTGATCTTTTCACATAGTACAAGGGCATTTTTTACCCTTTTCCCTTCTTTTATTGATCTTATTTAGTAAGATTGTAAGAATTGGGGAAGTGATAATTTTCATAGTTTTCATGATTATTAGAAAAATTACAACTTTTGAAATTCAAATTGGAGTTTAAATGCAACTAAATATCGTTTGGCGTTACTATTAGTGACAGTTGATAGTACACAAAATTAACTTAATATTCTTTGCTTCTCATTGTCTCAAGTTAAATTTAGTATAATGTAAGAGAAGGCAGAATCCAAAATGAATTACAGAAATTCAAACTCAAATTACATTAAACAAATATATAACTCTTCTTTCTTTCAAGACATTATGTTTTTGTTCTATTTCTTTAAAGTTATTTTTATGGTGATTTTACAGTGTTTTTTTTCAGTAAATTGAGTCATGAATTTTTGTGAATTTTTTATAAAGTTCTTTTTTTTCTCTATTGGATCAATGTGATTTTCTTTAGTTCTTGAAATCTTGATTTCTAATATTGTATCTTTGTTTTATGAATTGAAAATAAGACACTTCATTTAATTTATGTAATCAAAAATTTTATTTATGAGGTTGTCGTTAATTATTTGATTGATAAGAAAAACAGTGTGTTCAAAAGGCAAGTTAAAAGTGCTTTTGTTTTAGACTTTAGTTTGTTGAGTGTTTCAAGAAAATGTTTTTATGATAGGGAAGACATCATAAAAATATTTACTTGAAGCACTCGACAAATTAAAAATGTCTAAAGCAAAAATCTTTTTAATAGAGTCCTTTGAAACACATTATTTTATCAACCAAACAATTAACTCCAACCCCATATATGAAATTTTTGATTATATAAACTAAATGCTGAGTCTTATTTTAACTCATAAAACAACATATTATGTTAAGAATTTAAGCTTAAAGCACTCAAAAAGTCACATAGAATGCAATAGATTTTTTTTTTTTAAAAAAAAACTTTAGTGAGATTTCATATTTAATATTGATTATCTAGAAGTATGAAAGCAAAAATAGAAAAGAATTTGAAAATTAGAAATAAAGATGTGAAAAATTCGAAAGAACAATATAAGAATTTTCAAGAACACAATGTTTTAAAGCCTATACAAAATTCAAGTAAAAACGTACAGATTTATGAGAAAAAATCTAACATGTTTACTTGAGATAACAAATCAAAATGATAGATTCATATCGACAATATTCAAGTAACAAGGCATAGATTTATGAGGGAAAAAAATCTATTGCCTTACTTGAGAAAACTAATCAAAACAATAGATTTGTTTGTATCAACAAGATCCAAGTAGAGCGTATAGATTTATGATAAAAATTTAACGCCTTTACTTGAAAAAATGAATCAACACGATAGATTTAGATTGTGATCACTTTATAAGTAACTTCAGACAACAATTAGTATGTAGAGACTAATTGTCTTCTAAAGAATTTCAAATGATACAAAGACATCATAAGAAGAAATTAATTTATATCTTGAACTATGAAACTAGTAAAAATTTGAAAGAAAAATTTCTAAACTATAAGTCGCAAAAGTTTAAAAGAACTCTCAAAATATTATTATTCTAAAAGTAATGTGTCCTTAATGAATGAAAAATCACTCCTATTTATAGGGAAAATATGTGATTGTCAGTCCTAATAAAATCCTAAAAGAACAATCTAGAACCTAGGAAAATAAAATCCTAGCTCGGTAAAACCCTAATATTTACGGCTAAAGTAAGTGCCCATTTGGATTGACTTATTTTAGGTGCTTTTAAGCCAAAATAGCTTTTAAGCAGTTTTGAAGTGTTTGGATAAAGTTAAAAAGTATTTATAAACACTTATTTTAAAGTCAAAATAACAAAAATAAGCCAAAAGACACAAGTTAGAAATCCTAAGTTATGACTTTCGGCTTATAAGTCATAAGCCAAAAGCCAATCCAAACAGGCCCTAAAGCCTTTTTGGGCTTTCTTGGTCATGACTTTTGAGCCCCATTTGGGGTTGATGGCTTTAGCTCTACCTAAAGGCTGAAATTAACTTTCGTTTATGCTTATTTTGGGCTATTTTGGGCCTCACTTTGAACCTCTTCAGGGTTGAATTTTGGACCCCAATATTTCTCCTCTTGGCTCTTGGACTTCAACTTGGACCATCAAATAGTTGTTGCATTTGCAAACTATATCTCCCTTGAACTTGAGCTCATCTTCCAACAAGACACATTTGGCTCTGCGGTTGAAGCTCATTGAACTCCTTCATTTGAGATCTTGTCATGGAACTTCTAAAGCTTTATTCTTGTCCTTCAATAAAGTAGAGTTTCCGTGGATGCTATCAATACTCAAAAGCATTCTCCATTCTTTCATTTTTGGCAAAATAACTTAGTGTGCATTTGACCAGGAAAAAAAACTTTATATGAAATTTTCAAAGTTAAAATTGTAGTTAGAGTTGTGTTTGACTATACTTTTTGCAAAGAATATAAGAATTTGAATGTATTTCTTTAAAATATGGTTTATACCCTCAAATTTCTTAAAACTAGCAAAATCATCCAACTTGACTAATTTACCTCAAACTTACAGTCAAATTTGTTCTGAAAGAGTAATATCTTAAAATAGATAGTCACGTTATGTCGTAGATTAAATCTCAAACACGAGCTACTTTATACTATTACAAATAGTTTTTCACTTATTGAGAATTTTCAAAGTTTGAGTTGTGTTTAGTTATGATTTTTGTATCTAATAATTGATTGTTTAAATAGAAAAGGGCCAAAAACTATCCTCGAACTATTGGAAATGGACCACATATACCCTTCGTTTAATTTTGGTAGCAAAACTACCCTCGTCGTTAGCACAATAGACCACAAATTAAATACCCTTCTACTTAACAAATCCATGTTTGTGCTGATATAGCACATGACGTGGCATCTACTTAGGATATAACCCACAACCTAGGACCTTTTCCGATCTGAATTCTGAAGCCATCAAAGCCAAGGCTATGTGCATATTTTGAAATCGAGGAAACGCAGGATCACAAGGAAGAGGCAACCAAGAACATAATTCCATAAGATCAAAATTTATCTAGTTATTAACACTAACAATAATTCTAACAAATACATATTGGACTAACAATTCAAAAGTCATCAATAACCTTAAACCACAACATGTATCAATTTCTCCCAACACCCTTTACACCAAACAAGACAATAACTCACACAAATTTAAGTCTTTCCCCAAGACAATAACTCACACACATTAAAAACAAGAAACAATACAAAACTCAAAAAAGTACAATTTTTTACCACACCTTATTGTTCTCGTACAAGCACAGAAAAGACCCAAGGGTAGTTTTGCTACCAAAATAAAACGGATGGTATATGTGATCCATATTCAATAGTTTACGGATATTTTTTATCCTTTTCATTTGTATCACTAAGATACTAGAACAATTACTTTGAAAAACTTGGTAAGAAATAACAAAGTTTAGAGAGTATTTTCAACACTAGAAACTTAAAACCAATAAAAAAGAAAAGAAAATCTGAAATAGATTAGAAATAATATACAAAATATTTTTCTCAAAGAAGAAAATCTAGCCCACTGAATGCATAGTGTATCCTCAACAAAATTATTTTCCCTCAAGTACTCAAGGTTAATGAAATATATTCTCTCAGGATAAAAACGATATTACGCACCAGTATATCGGTACCTAAGACCACGTTGTCAGTAAACCACTCAACAACAGTAAAGTACACTTAGAATACTATATTAAGTAGTAGAAGAAGAAGATCGTCCAGAAATTCGTTCTTCAAAAATGTGAGGAAACTCCTCTATTTGTAGACAACAAAAAGTAGTGTGAACATATGTTTATGGTGTCTTATCGAAAATATCACAATTCTTTGAAAAAGTCACAACACTTCGAAAAGTTCACAACCTTTCATATAAGTCATATTTTTTTCATAAAAATAACAACTTTTCATTAAAATGACCACTCTTTATAAAAATCACAACTCTTCATTTTTCATTCATACTTTCTAAAACCCAATAGAAAATTAGTTATTATTTTATTAGGTTGTGCATTATTGTTTTGTTTCAAAAGGTTTATTTGTGATTATTGCGAACAAATAATATAATTATATATAAAAAAATACATTGCCAATGAATGAAACGTGACCTCGGACTTAATTAAGTTCACATATGTTAAAAGGGTAAATTAAAGGTAGTAACGTTTTGGCCACTGTTTTAACCCAAAATGGCCCTAATTTATCTAAATTACTAATAATGGTCATTATTTGTTAAAACAGTGACAGAAGGGTTTACTTCTGTCACTGCTGTCTGCCGCCTACTGTATTTGCATTTTCCTTGATTTTATATTTATGTATGTATGAATGTGATCCTCTCCTTCTTTTCTAGCACAATATTCTCAGGTTTTGTCACATTTGAGTTTTACTATTTTCTTAAAGGAAAGTTAAATTATTATTATAAATATTTTATTTTTTTCTGGAAAAAATATATAATTCTCTTCTCATACTTATAAGAACACAACTATATCCACAATATATTTGTTTAGAGAGTTTTGTTTATATGAAAAAAATTTCTCTACAAATTTTATGTTTTTTATTAATTTTTAAGTATGTAGGCCAATTGGACAAACAATATAATAATATTATGTTTCTTTAGTATAATTTTTATCATCTGATGTATCCCAACATGATTTGCAATTATAAACTTGCGCATGATGCAATGATTACTTTCGAACCCAACACGCAATATTTTACAGACTCATGGCAAAAATTCGCCAAAAACTCAAATTTTAAATTTTGATATATCATAAATGTGATTTTTTTAGTGAATAATATATCAAAAGAATCGAGACATCATAAGAAGTTTATATCTAAAATTTTGAGTTATTTAGAGGAATATGAGTTGATCGAATTTGAAAAAGAAAATATTCACCTTAATGAGGAAGATGAACTTCTGCAATATATCAATATTGTATACCAATATACATATATATATATATATATATATATATATATATATAAACATCCTAATACATAATTATACATTATATATACATAATTATACACTACTTATATAATATTTGTTAAACTAGGTTTTAGGCCTAACTCAGACCCCCACTTCACGACAGTGCTTAGCATATGGTGCGTGGGCAATTTCATCTACTGCGTGAGCAATTTTTGAACCACCTCACCTTCAGTTCTTAGCATCTGGTGCGTGGACAGTTTTTTTAGGGGTCCCAATATTGGGTAAGATGGGTCCTGCTCTAATACCATATTAAATTAGGTTGTAGGTCTAACTTACACCCAAAAGCTAGCTCAAAGGGAGAAAGATTTCCCAAGTCTTATAAGGAGTTCATCAATCTCATTAACCACCAATACGGAACTTTTGTCATTATTTAACAATATTAATACATTATAACATATACATGCGATGATTTATGTCATGCCCCGAGCCTACACCCTGAGCGGGACCGACACTTGAGAATCATTGTTGGCCCCAAGAGAATTTTTTGCCTGGCTTACTACTCTGCGGAAGACTTAACTTAACAAATATAAACCCATATAAAACAAGAATGTTATAAAGAAAACATTCAACTAGCCAATAAGGCAAACTCAACTCTTAAAACAACAACCGAAATGAATAAGACTAAAGAACTAATATCGTCTAACTGTCTAAGAAGCCTCTAATAACTATTAGGGATGTCGGGACAGACCCACGATCATCCTAAACAACTGAACTAGTAAAGCAATAAAAGGGGATCCTCTGGAATGCAAGGAGGCTCACCAACAGACTCTGAGATGCTCGACTGGATCAACGAGGCGCTGGATACTAATTCTGATTACATGTATCTGCATCATAAAATGATGCAGGCCAAATGACATCAGTACATTGAATGTACGAGCATGTGAGGGGAAAACTGAACATGGCATATGCCCGAAATGAATTCTAAAAGAAACACTTACCTCATATTTACTCAACTCATGAATACTCAACTCAATCCATAAATAAACAACAGTAAAGATGCAGCTTATATAAAGCATTTAAAACAGTAACTAACAACCAAATATACATATATAGTAAAGAAATATAATTATGTGGGATTTTCTCTAACTGACAACCATCACTATGAGTTAAAGTTATGATACAATGTTTTGCCCACGCAGCTAGAACTGTCCTATAACTTGTCGGGATATAGAACGCCTCAACTTAGTGGATCCACTAGTCTATGCTAAAGAGCATTAAGGTGTCATCTAAAAAGTATGACCCTTTCTACCCACAATGGCTACATGGTTTATGGAGACTTGAGTTATTATTAATTCATCCCCATATCGGTGCTTAATACTACTCCTAAAATATACTCAGCTCATATGTTTTTTAAAAAAACTCTTTTTGTGATTTGAGATAATTACTCAAAAACTAGCTCAAATACTCTCTTGGAAATCAGTTTTTCCTCTCTTGTTTAAAATGTGCACACATTTACTCTTTGGGAATACATAGTCCCGATATACTCTTTTGAAGAAATGAACTTCAATCTTTACTCTTTACTCAACTCAAAACTCAAGTCTTAAAACAAAGTTAAAATGTTTGTAAAAAACTTTTGAAAAACTCTATGAACTTCTCTTGACTTGATTCTTAATTTTCCTTGAATTTAATTATGGATTCAAGGCTCATGACCTCATGTTTATGGATGATTTCATGGTGTTTAAACGTACCTTAGAGTGTGTAAATCAACTAGATAAGTTAGGTACGTTGATAAGGAACTCAAACGGAAAGAAGAAGGAAAGGGTATAAGACTTGACGTCCTTGGCGCTTTGAGTAGCGCGGGGAGCCAGAGGGAAAACTTCAGAAGCTGGGTTGGGGCGCACTGGATGGTGTGGCTCCCCAGAGCCCAAACTTCAGAGATTCATTTGGGGTGCTCTGAGTGGCGCAGCGCCCCATCCCCCTCCCCAGGTTTTTGACGAATTTTCTTGCTCATTTTTCAACTCTAAACCCTCGAGATTCGAATGGTTCCTTCCCCAACCGCTTAGAATCGAATACACAACCAAAATGTGCAAGAAACTACTCAAAACAACATCAATTTTCATGAATTTAACTCAAGAATTCCTCAACAACTTCAACAAATCAAGAAACCAATAGTATTTCAACAAAACCCATCAAGAACTCAATTTCTATACTTTCAAGAACATAACTTTGCGGAATTGAATCATGATTGGCACGTGGGTAAACAAACCCAATGCTATGTGATATCACATACCTCATAAGGATCACCCCTTAACGAAATCCATAATCCTAGCTTCAAGAACTTGACGATTTCTTGCCTCTTCTTCTCTTTTTTTTTTTTTGTTTTTCCTCTTTTCTCAAAACCCTAACTCTTTTTGATGAATCGTAAACTGAACCAAATCAATTTAGACCCCAACTTAATTACCAAAAATGAAATTAAATAATTGGGTAGTGAAAAGACCATAATACCCTCCTAAAATCCGGTTTTTACTTTCCTTATCTGGCAGCCCAACTTTGAATGGTCATATCCCCCTCATACGAACTTGAAATTGAGAAAACTCAACGGCTTGGAAAGATAATTCAAAGATATTTCCTACGGTATCTTGTAGGACACCTAACTCATCCTGAGATAGAAGTTATGGTCGTTTTAAGTTGATCCAAAACTCAAACTTAACATAACTTACCGATTTCCCAGATTTTTCATTCTTTTCAAAAATGACTCTTTTTAATTCTTACTATTTCCAGTTCTTTCAAATAGCAAGGTGTTATAGTATCTGCCCCTTGGGAACATTCGTCCTCGAATGAGATTACTCTCAATAAGCTAAGGGCGTCACATCAAATATTCAGTTCAAACACCCAACAAGCAAATCTAACACATTAAGTATATAAATTAAAGAGTACTAAGAAGAGAATTAGTACCTTGGTCTGGAATTTCTCAAGGCTCAAAGAGATGTGGATATTTCTTCTTTATATCCTCCCAGCTTCCCAAGTAGCTTCCTCAACAAATTGGTTTCTCTAAAAAACTTTGACTGATGCTACTTTATTGGTCCTCAACTTACGAACATATCGGTCTAGAATTTGAACAGGGATATCCTCATAAGATAAGCTATCCTTGATACCAATATCTTCAGTTGGTATGATAAGCGAAGGATCTCCCATGCACTTCTTCAACATGGAAACATGAAACACCGGATGGACCGCTGCTAACTCTTGTGGTAGCTCCAACTCATAAGCTACATTACCCATCCTTTTGGATATTCTGTAAGGACAAATATATCGGGGACTAAGCTTCCCCTTTTTACCAAATCTCATAACACCCTTTATGGGTGAAACTTTCTAGTATACCCAATCATCTACTTCATACTCTAAATCCTTTCTCCTAACATCATTGTAGGACTTCTAACGACTCTGCGTTGTTTTCAACCTCTCTTGAATAACTTTCACTTTCTCCATAGATTGATGAACTAAGTCTGGTCCTATCAACCCAGCTTCACCAACTTCAAATCACCAATAGGAGATCTGCATCTTCTCCCATAAAAAGTTTCATACGGAGTGATCGGGATGCTAGAGTGGTAACTATTGTTATACACAAACTCAATGAGAAGTAGGTGATCATCCTAGTTACCTTTGAAATCAATCACACAGGCCCTCAACATATCTTCTAAAGTCTGAATAGTGCGCTCTGCTTGACCATCTGTCTGAGCATGAAAAACAGTACTCAAGTTCACCTTCGAACCTAAACCTTTCTAAATGACTTCCAAAACTATGCAGTAAATTGTGCTCCTCTATCTGAAATAATCAAAACATGGACTCCATGAAGTTTTACTACCTCTTGAATGTACAACTTAGCATAATCTTCTGCTGAATGGGTAGTCTTTACCGGTAGAAAGTGGGTTGATTTTGTTATTCTATCAATAATCACCCAAATAGAATCATGTTGCCTGCGAGACCTTGGTAAACTTGTGATGAAATCCATATTGATCATCTCCCATTCCCATTCCGAAAGTTCTATGTTCTAAGCAATACCACCGGGCCTTTGGTGCTCTACTTCAAATTGTTGGCAATTCGGACACTTAGCAACAAACTCTGCGATACCTTTCTTCATACTACTCCACCAATAAACTTCTCTCAAGTCACGATACATCTTTGTAGAACCCGGATGAAAGGAATATCTGGAGCTATGAGCTTTCTCCATAATCCTTTCTTGGAGTTCATCCACCCTTGGTACACACAACCTACCTTGATACCTCAATACAACATCTCCCCCTTATTCAAAAGCCATTACTTTTTTCTTATGAACATTTGTCGTCAATTCAAGCAAAATAGGATCTTGGTCTTGCTTGTCTTTCACCTCTGACACTAGTGACGATTCAGCCCCATTCATCACTACTTCTCCTCCCTCTGTGGAATCCATTAGTCGAACTCCTAATCGTGCAAGTCTATGCACATCTTTTGCTAACTCTTTCTTCTCTTCTTCAACATAGGCAGTACTACCCATAGACAACCTACTCAAAGCATCAGCAGCAACATTAGCCTTACCTGGGTGATATTGAATACTCATGTCATAATCTTTGAGTAACTCTAACCACCTCCTCTATCTAAGGTCGAGCTCTTTCTGACTAAACACATACTGAAGACTATTGTGATCTGTGAACACATCTACATGAACACCATAAAGATAGTGACGCCATATTCTCAAAGCAAATACTAAGGCAACCATTCTGCATTAACACACAACACAAACCAACTCTAGACGTATCATAATAAACAACAAAGCCTTGCGTACCTTCTGGTAAGGTCAATACTCGGGCAGTAGTCAACCTCTTTAATTTTTCAATTCCTGAAAGTTTTTCTCACAAGCTTCAGACCATTAAAACTTCACTATTTTCTGAATCAACTTGGTTAAAGGGGATGAAATAGTTAAGAACCCTTCTATGAACCTTCTATAATATCCAGCCAACCCCAAGAAACTCCTAATATCAATTGGAGATGTGGGTCTAGGCCAATTCTGCACTGCCTCTATTTTCTGAGTGTCAACTCTAATCCCATCACCGAAAATAATGTGACCCAAAAATGCCACAGACTCAAGCCAAAACTCACATTTAGAGAACTTAGCATACAACTCCCTATCATTTAGAGTCTGGAGAATTATTCTGGGATGGCTAACATGATCTTCCTCATTCCTCGAATAGATTAGTATGTCATCAATGAACACGATAACAAACATATCTAAATAAGGCTTGAATACACTATTTATAAGGTCAATGAATGTTGCAGGCACATTAGTCAAACAAAGGACATAACTAGGAACTCATAATGACCATAACGGGTCATGAATGTTGTCTTTGGAATATCACATTCCTTTACTCTTAACTGATGGTAGCCAGATCTGAGGTCTATCTTAGAGAAACAAGTGGCACCGTGAAGCTGATCGAAAAGATCATTAATTCAAGGAAGAGGATACTTATTCTTGATGGTAACCTTGTTCAACTGGCGATAATCTATACACATTCTAAGGGAACCATCTTTCTTCCTCATAAATAAGACCGGAGCGCCCCAAGGTGAGACACTTGGTCGAATGAAACCTTTCTCTAGGAGATCTTTCAACTGCTTTTTTAACTCCTTTAACTCTAATGGTGCCATTTTATATGGCAGAATAGATATAGGACGAGCATCGGGAAGAATATCTATATTGAAGTCTATTTCTCTCTCAGAAGATACTCTAGATAAATCATCAGGAAAGACTTCTGGAAACTCACTCACAACTGGATGTCACACCCCGAGCCTACACCCTGGGTGAAACTGGCACTCGAGAACCATTGTTGGCCCAAAGTGAATCATTGGCCTAGCTTAATACTCAGCGAAAGACTTAACTTAACAAAGATAAACCCATATAAAACAAGAATGTTATAAAGAAAACATTCAACTAACCAATAAGGCAAACTCAAGTCTTAAAACAACAACTGAAATGAATAAGACTAAAGAACTAATATCGTCTAACTGTCTATGAAGCCTCTAATAACTATGAGGGATGTAGGGACAGACCCACGATCATCCTAAACAACTGACCTAGTAAAGCAATAAAATGGGATCCTACGAAATACAAGGAGGCTCACCAACAGACTCTGAGATGCTCGACTGAATCAATGGGGCATTGGATGTTGATTCTGATTACCTGTATCTGCATCATAAAATGATACAGGCCAATGGCATCAGTACATTGAATGTACGAGCATGTAAGGGGAAAACTGAACATGACATAAGCTCGAAATGAATTCTGAAAGAAACACTTACCTTAGATTTACTCAACTCATGAATACTCAACTAAATGCATAAATAAACAACAGTAAAGATGCAGTTTATATAAAGCATTTAAAATAGTAAGTAACAACTCAATATACATATATAGTAAAAAATATAAATCTGTGAGAGTTTTTCTAACCGAAAACCATCACTATGAGTTAAAGTGCTGACACAATGTCTCGCCCACGCTGCTAGAACTGTCCTATAACTTGCCGGGATATAGAACGCCTCAACTAAGTGGATCCACTAGTCTATGCTAAAAATCATTAAGGTATCATCTAAAAAGTATGACCCTTTCTACCCACGATGGCTACATGGTTTATGGAGACTTGAGTTATTATGAACTCGTCCCCATATCGGTGCTCAATAATACTCCCAAAATATACTTAGCTTATATATTTTAAAACAAAACTCTTTCTGTGATTTGAGATAATTACTCAAAAACTAGCTCAAAGGCTCTTTTGGAAATCGGTGTTTCATTTCTTGTTTAAAATGTGAACACATTTACTCTTTGGGAATACATAATCCCGATATACTCTTTTGAAGAAATGAACTTCAATCTTTACTTTTCACTCAACTCAAAACTCAAGTCTTAAAACAAAGTTAAAATGCTTGTAAAAGACTTTTGGAAAACTTTATGAACTTCTCTTGACTTGACTCTTAACTTTCTTTGAATTGAATTATGGATTCAAGGTTCATGATCTCATGTTTATGGATGATTTCATGGTGTTTAGACGTACCTTAGAGTGTATAAATCAACTAGAAACCTTAGGTACGTTGATAGGGAACTCAAATGGAAAGAAGTGGGAAAGGGTATAGGAACTGGTATCCCTGGCGCCCTGCGTGGTGCAGGGCACCAGAGGGTGAACTTCAAAAGCTGGGTTGGGGCGCACTGGCTGGCGCGGCGCCCCAGAGCCCAAAATTCAGAGATTCATTTGGGGAGCTCTGAATGGTGCGGCGCCCCATCCCCTTCCTCGAATTATTGATGAATTTTCTTGTTCGTTTTTCAACTCTAAACCCTCTAGATTCGAATGGTTCCTTCCCCAACCGCTTAGAATCGAAATACACAACCAAAATGTATAAGAAACTAGTCAAAAAAACATCAATTTTCATGAATTTAACTCAAGAATTCCTCAACAACTTCAACAAATCAAGAACCTAATAGAATTTCAACAAAACCCATCAAGAACTCAATTTCTATACTTTCAAGAACATAAATTCGAGGAATTGAATCATGATTGGCGTGTGGGTGAACTAACCCAACGCTATGTGATCTCACATACCTCGTAGGGATCACCCCACAATCCTAGTGAACCAAATCAGTTTAGACCCTAACTTAATTATCAAAAATGAAATTAAATAATTGGATAGTGAAAAGACCATAATACCCTCCTAAAATCCAGTTTTGACTTTCCTTATCTAGACAACCCAACTTTGAATGGTCATATCCCCTTCATACGAACTCGAAATTAAGTAAACTCAGCGGCGTGTGAAAGATAATTCAAAGATATTTCCTACGGTATCTTGTAGAACACCTAGCTCATTTTGATATAGGAGTTATGGTCGTTTGAAGTTGACCCAAAACTCAAACTTAACATAACTTAACCGATTTTCCAGATTTTTCATTCTTTCAAAAATGACTCTTTTTAATTATAGCTCTTTCTAGTTCTTTCAAATAGCGAGGTGTTACAATTTAGTTTTACCTTTTTCTATGGATTAATTACCTAACTATACATCTTTTTTTTACCTTATTTTCTATTATTCCCTACCTTTTCAAAAGAAATTACAAAAATCCCTCTTTTTCATAATTTCTCTCACTTTTCCAGATACATCACTGTATACTATCACCCCAAGATTAATTTTTTTCCCCTTTTCACGCCTAAAATCACGTATCATCAATTATCTCCATCACTCTATTTTTGAATTTCAAATATTTTCTCTTTCTGATTTATCCATTGCAAATTATTGAAGAGAGTTATTCTTCATCTATTTTTTTTCTACTACTTTGTCAGGTATATGATACATAACTATAGAAAATTGTCGATGTTTTTTGAATCTGTTACAATTCGGGAGAGATTTGAGAGAAGAAAAATTGAAATTTGAATTGTTTAGAGCTGTTATTTTGGAGAGATTGACATCAATTTGATTTGCATGATTTAGGCAACTGACATTTAATTTTATATTTTATTTCCTTTTTAATCTCAACAAACTAGTTGTATAATGTATCAAATGTGATGTATCCGAAAACTATGAGATGTATTCGGATGGCAACACTTTTAAGGGATTTTTGTAAATTGAAAAAGAGTAGTGATAGATCTCAAAAATTCCATAAAGAGATCGAAATCTCGAAAAGAGATCAAAATCTCAAAAATTCCACTACAAATCCATGGAATATTCATAAAGAGATTAAAATCTCAAATATTCCGCACAATCATGGAATGTTTATAAAGAGATCAAATCCAAATCATCTTAATTTGAGAAATATGTCACTAACGGCCCTCAAATTATGAAGATCAAGTCCAAATCATCCTGGTTCGAGAAATACGCCACTGACGGCCCTTGAATTATGAAAATCAAGTTTAAATCATCCAAGTTTGAGAAATACGCCACTAACGGCCCTCGAATCATGGATAAATCTTAAGAGATAGAAGAATTAAGGGAGGAACAGAAGTGTACCCATAATAATTATCAATAAAGTTATGTTTTATCATTAAAAAAAAAGAATAATCATAAAATGTAATTTGCTCCTTACACTATGAGATTCCTAAAATTTTTACTTTTTCTATCCAATGGTACATTTACGTAAGAAGCCCATGTTAAAATGATGCATCACTTGAATTATTTCATTGGTCTGTTTTTCTTCAAGGTGTTTTGTACCTGCAAATTTTGATAAATCTAGACATGACAAGTAGACCGGTGCGGGTGGGTTTGAGGCTAGGCTATGCGGTGTGAGTTTATGTGAATTTAAACTTTGAATCACAAATAATTCTTTTCTAATAGATAAAAATGAGAATAGTGTACAATTACGAACTATTTCGTATACCAATTCTTAGGATAACATTTATTATTGTTTAAAGGGAAAATGCACAAGTATCCTCAATCTATGCCCAAAATCTCAGAGACACACGTATACTATATTAAGGTCCTATTAGCCCCCAAACTTATTTTATAAATAATTTTCTACCCTTTTTCGGCCTACATGGCACTATCTTCTGGCCCAGCTCGTGTTGACAATTTTTTCAAGTTATCTGGTTGATAATGCCACGTAGACCAAAAAGGGGTAGAAAATTATTTTAAAAATAAGTTCAAGGGGCCGGTAATAGGACCTTAGTATAGTATAAGTGTGTCTCTGGGATTTCGGACATAGATTGGGGGTACTTATGCATTTTCCCTCGTTTAAACTATCAATTATATATGCCTTAATCTTTTTAACCAATAAAGAGTTGAAAGAATAACTTTAAATAAAAAACTATAATTTATTTATTAACTTGAGTAGTGCAAAGATGATTAGTTGACTAAGCATAAAATTTACAAGAAAAAAAATTCTTAAGTGAACAAATTACAAGAGAGAAAAGGGTCAAAACAACGAAAGTGAAAATTTACTTTTAACTTTATATTTACCTGTAAATGAAAAAAGAAGTAACTTGATAGTCATAATAAACGTTGATGACATGAGTTCTTTTTGAACTCCAAGAAATTGCGAAAACACTTAGATTTAGGTCCATTTCTTAACATTTTACCATAGTTAAGTTGGATCCTACGTAGTGTTGCCAAGGAAGTAATTAGATAAGAGTTATTTACAGGTTAAACTCATGTTGAAGAGTCTCATATCGAATTAAAAAGAGATAAGTGATCTATTTATATGGTCAAAGTAATTTTCACAAATTAGTTTTTGAAGTTACGTTAGGTCTAAAACAATATTATAGTAGGATATTCCATTTCAATTCTTATATTGTATGTCCATACTGCAGATGCATGTCCAACCTTAATCGTGGTAATGGTTTGATGAGGTGTTGAAGAGTTTCACATTAAATAAAATCAGAATAAGTAATCTCTTTATATGTTTTGCATAATTCTTATTTCTTAAGTTAACTTTTAATAACTTTTCGGATTGAGACCATTGAGGAAATCAAAGGTAAGTGATTAATCAAGTCGGTAAGCTTGACAATGAACCTGTTAGCAGCCGGTTGGACAGATTCTTTATCACAATTAATAATTAATAAGATTAAATTAATGTAAGCCAAATGAACGATGTTCAATCAAAAATTGCTAGCTTATCAATTGAGAAGTGACAATTAGTGGACACTAATTAATTAATCTATCAAGACCGCTAAGCTTTACAATCAAATGTTTGGTGGACTGTTTTAATCAATTTTATCTAAAAAAGAAGATCGTATCGCACAAAATTCCATTTAATTAAGCCACTACTTGATCAGATACATTGACAAGAACTAGTTTGATTAATTAATAATAAATATACTAATTAGGGTGTCGGTAGGCTGTCCTAATTTAAAATTCTAACAAACTTCCAAAAATTAAAATTGTGCAAGAAGGGTAAGGTATCCTAGCTTTTATCTCTCACAGGAAAATAGTAATATGCATTTCATTAAATTTATAAATGCACAAAACATAGGTTAGTTTTTGTACAACAGTTTATATCGATTAGTTAGCACATATTATTTACGGATATAATATAAAACTAGAAGTTTATGAAAATATGAAAAGTTGTAGTAAATATTAATGGAAAAATGCATAAGTACCCCCAATCTATGCCTGAAATCCCAGAGACACACGTATACTATACTAAGGTCCTATTACCCTGAACTTGTTTTATAAATAATTTTCTACCCCTTTTCGGCCTACGTGGCACCATCAACCAGATAGCTTGAAAAAATTGTCAACACGCGATGTGCCCAGAAGATAGTGCCACGTAGGCCGAAAAGGAGTAGAAAATGTAACGACATGTTTCGGTCGTTATAGAAATGCGAACGAGAGAAAATTTGGGGCCGAAAAACTTTTTCGTAGTATTTAGATTTTCCAACCTAGTCCAGATTTGGACGAAATCAGAATCTTTAAGGTGTAGGGAAATCTGGTAACAATCGGGTGAATCATTTATGATTTTGATTGCATGAGTAGTTAGATAACTCGTTAAGGAATCCGTACAACTTTACGAAATTGAATTCGGGTGAGTAGAACTCCCGGAATCAATCTTAGAGCTAAGGGTATTTTTCTGAGCGTCGTTGGTTAGAGGTGTGTTGTGAAATGGGGTTTTTGGATTTTCCAAAAATAGCTCTCTGTTTCGTTCCAGCCGCTTTGGCGCTGGATTGTGCCGCTCTAGCGGGGTTGCCACAGCGAGTTGATGGATGATGTGGCGGGTTCAACGCGACTTAAGGTCGTTAATAAACCCCTAAACGATCTTATTATGCACTTTTCGACTTTTAGAGCTAAGGAACGAACCTCATGCAACTCCTACTCATTTTTCACATTCTTAAGGTAAAAGGTAAGTTTTTCACTCCCCGAATCTATTTTTTGATCCGTATAACGTAATAGAATGGGTGAATATTGATGGGGAAAGGTTTTGTTATAGATTACATGGTGGAAACAACCCTAAATTGGATAATTGACATCATGGGTATGATCTAGGGTTCATAGAATTGTTAGTAATCGGGCAACTAGTGATTGTTTATTGATTCCCGTATTATATTGATTGTTTATAGACCAAGAACAAGCGGAACGAATCCGAAAAGGAAAGGATCAAGTTTCTTAGGGTTTCAAGCTTGTTTCGAGGTAGGTGATGGTTGTGATTCTATAATTGTGTGATGTATGTTTGTTCTTGCTTCATTATGATACTTTGTATATGTATGAATGTTGCAATGTTGATCACACTTGTTGTAAATGAGATAGAGGAATGATGATTGCCATGAAATCATGACTTAAATATATGATCTTGATGATATACTTGTGATTATGATTGTGGTGTGTTGAATAAATCGTTTGCCACGTTCTGACATAACTATAGGATCGATTGCCACGTTTCGACATAATTATGGGATCGGATACCACGTTCCGGTATACTAACTGTTTGGGTTTGGGTTCCATGAGAGGACCAATGATTTGATATAAAATGTGAAGTTGTTCGTTGTTCGTAAATGTTGATAATATTGTATATGTTGATATATATGCATGTGATTATAATGGTTGTCTTGACTTTCTTACGTTGCACTCAGTGGATAACCGCATGACCCTACCAGTACATTGTGGTTCTGTACTGATACTGCACTTACTCTTATTTTTGTTGAGTACAGGGCATCTTGAAGCGGCTACTGACAGACCTCACTTAAGAGATCAGTGATCGTTCGAATTCAAGGGTGAGTCAATTCTTCTGGGCTTCCATGGGTTCTCTTTCGTCTATGTCCACCATTTTCGGACTTAGACTATGTTCTATTAGTTATTAGTACATTAGTTGGGGATTGCATCCCTTCTTGTTTAAACTTGGTTCATTGTTAGATGTTTTGGTACATTGACTTTCAGGTTCTAGGTTATTTTCTTCCGCATTGTTAGTTCGTTGTTAGACTTTTGTTGGATTTTATGGGAACTCCCTCTTTATTTCCTTAGTATTTAACTTGCTTCCGTAACTTAAATGACTTAGTTTTTTGTTTAGTTGCTTGGTTTGGGTTGTGGTAGTGGTTCTCCCACCGGAGAGTTAGTGTGGGTGCCAATCACGACGGTCTGGGTCGTGACAAAGTTGGTATCAGAACCTAGGTTCGTTGATCTCGATGTACCGAAACAAGTCTAATAGAGCCTCGAGAAACGGTACGAGGACGCCTTTACTTTTCTTCGAGAGGCTATAGGACTTTAGAAAATCTCTATTTTTCTCTTGTCTCCTTTCGTGCTATAACTTGATTCCAATTGGTATCTGTCGATTCAAATTAGTATCCAACCTCCTTCACTTTTTTGTCCACAGATGGATAATACTAGATTCAACAGCGTTAGGCATGTGGCTCCCGTCAATGCTCCAACTGAGAAATCTGCAGTGAGAGGTCGCGGTCGAGGCAGGGGTAGAGGAAGAGCTAGGGGTAGAGGCTGTGGAAGAGTAGCACCTGCTGGAAATGGAGCTCCTGTTGAGAATGCTCCTATGAATGAGAACCCTCTTGCGCATCATCAAGAGATATAATAGAATATTGATGTTGATGTTGATGTTGATGTTGATGTTAAGGATTTGGGACAAGAGGGAGAGGTGCAGGTTGAGACTACCGATGTTCCCCCCATAGACCCAGTGTTAGCTCGACAGATCATGTCATTCTTGAAAGGGTTGGTTGGTCCTGGAGTGCTTCCTTTTGCTCAAGCAACTCAAGCTCCTACTAATCCTCATGTTGCTAGCACTGTGCCCAAGGTGGGTGGGACTGGAGGTAATGATGTTTTTTTTTCATCCTTTGTAGGGTTATGTTATGACTGGTAATGAGCATGAAATGTTGACTAAGTTTATGAAGCTAAAACCTCATGTGTTTCTTGGTTCTGAGAGTGAGGATGCGTACGAGTTCATCTTAGATTGCTATGAGAGGCTTCATAAGTTGGGAATTGTCCATCAGCATGGGGTTGAGTTTGTGTCCTTTCAACTTTAAGGTGAGGCTAAGCAGTAGTAGAGAGCTTATATGGAATGTAAATCTTCAACTTTACCTCTACTTACTTGGACTCAATTTCATGCTCTGTTTCTAGAGAAGTATGAGCCTAGGACTTTGAGGGATCGCAAGAAGGATGAGTTCATGGCTTTAGAGCTAGGTGGTATGACTGTGGCTGCTTATGAGGCCAAGTTCCATGATTTGTCTAGATATGCTACTCAATTGGTGACTACTGAAGAAAAGAGAATCTGGTTATTTATTAGGAGATTAAATTCTGAGTTGCAAGTATTATCTGTTTATATGACTTCTGCAGGGAGGAGCTTCAATGAGGTAACATACTATGTTAAGAAAGTAGAGGGGATGAGGTAAGACGGTCAAGCTAAGGCATGGGTAAAAAGGGCCAAGAACTCGGGTAACTTTCAAGGTTCTTATTCCAAGGGGTCCGGAAGGCCAACGCTTACATCCAAGCCAATTCAGTCCGCTATGCCCATCTCTACGGGTAGTTACTCGGAACCTCCGTCTCATAATTTTCAGGATAACCAGGGAGTCGTGCCTTCGACGGGCGGCAAACCATCTTTTGATCGTACTTGTTACAACTGTGGAGAACCTGGGCATATGAGGAGAGATTATCCCCACCCACGTGTGTTAGATTCCACGCAGCAACAGTCTAGAGCAGTGGTACCCGCGGGGAATGGTAATAATGGTAGAGGACATCCACAAGGTGGGCGAGAAGGTAATCAGCGAGGCCGTGGAGGTAGAGGAAATGGTAATGCATGCAGAGGTAATGTGCAACCAAGTAGGGAAGTGGTTCGTCAAGATGATAGGGCTCAGTGTTATGCCTTTCCTGCAAGAATGAGGCAGAGGCGTCTGACATGGTGATCACAGGTACTATTTTGTCTGTGACCAGATGGCTAATGTGTTATTTGATCCGCGTTCTACTTATTCTTATGTATCTGTAAGATTTGCCTTAGAGTTTGATATGATTTGTAATATACTTGATGCCCCTATCCCTGTTTCTACTCCAGTTGGAGAGTCAGTCATAGTTACTCATGTCTATCGTGATTATCTTATTTTGTTTATGGGTTTTCAGACTTGGGCTAATTTGGTGATTTTGGATATGACTGACTTTGACATAATCTTAGGTATGACTTGGTTGTCCCTCTATTATGTCGTACTTAATTGTAATACTAAGTTTGTAACTCTAGAAATTCCAGGAAGGAAAAATTAGAGTGGGAAGGGGCGTACAAGCCTAATCGAACTAAGATCATATCCTCCATTCGAGCTAACAAATTGATAGGGCAAGGTTGTTTGGCTTATTTGGCTCATATTAGAGATGTTGAGATTGAGGCTCCATTAATTGGGTTTATTCCTATGGTGTTAGAATTTATAGAAGTGTTTCCTAATGATTTGTCTGGTGTGACTCCGGATAGAGATATAGATATTTGCATTGATTTAGAGCCTGGTACGCATCCCATTTCTATCCCTCCATATCGCATGGCTCCGGTAGAATTAAGAGGGCTTAAGGCTCAAATCCAAGAGCTTCTTGATAAGGGATTTATTTGTCCTAGTGGTTCCCCATAGGGTGCTCTAGTTTTGTTTGTTAAAAAAAGGATGGTAGTATGAGAATGTGTATAGATTATCGGCAATTGAATATGGTCACTATTCGAAACAAGTACCCCTTGCCTCAAATAAATGATCTTTTGACCAATTTTAAGGGGCATCAGTTTTCTCTAAGATTGATCTAAGATCCGGTTACCATCAATTGAAAATTAGGCCGGAGGATGTGCCCAAGACGGCGTTTAGGACTCGCTATGGGCACTATGAATTCCTAGTTATGTCGTTTGGTTTGACCAATGCGCCTGCAGCTTTCATGAGTTTGATGAATGGAGTGTTCAAACCGTTTCTTGATTCGTTTGTTATAGTGTTTATTGATGATATTTTGGTCTATTCAAAAAGTGAGGATGAGCATGCCGACCATCTTCGTAGTGTTTTGAATGTTCTTGGGAAACAAAAGTTATATGCTAAATTTTCTAAGTGTGAATTTTGGTTGAAATTGGTTGCATTTTTTGGGCATGTAATTTCAAAAGAAAGGGTAATGGTAGATCCCCATAAGATTGAGGCGGTTAAGAATTGGGTTAGGCCTAGCTCTATGACGGAAGTTAGGAGTTTTGTGGGGCTCGCTAGATATTATCGTCTATTTGTGAAATTTTTTACTTCCATTGTCACTCACTTGACTAACTTGACCAAAAATGAGATACTATTTGAATGGACTGAAAAATGTGATGAGAGCTTCCAAAAGCTCAAAACTTTTTTGACCACCGCGCTCATTCTAGCATTACCGATTGAAGGTAAGGATTTTATTGTTTATTGTGATGCTTCACATTCTGGTTTGGGTATTGTGTTGATGCAGGATAAGAATGTTATAGCCTATGCCTCGTGTCAATTGAAGGTGCATGAGAGGAATTATCCAACACATGATTTAGAGTTGGCAGCGGTAGTGTTTGCTCTTAAGATATGACTGCATTACCTCTATGGCGTTAAGTGTGAAGTGTTTACCGATCATCGTAATTTGCAGCATGTGTTCACTCAAAAGGATCTTAATTGAGACAGCGAAGGTGGATGGAGTTACTTAAAGATCATGATGTGACCATTCAATACCATCCGGGCAAGGCTAATGTGGTGGCAGACACTTTGAGTCGAAAAGTGGTGAGTATGAGTAATTTAGCTTGCTTGAGTGCATCCAAGCGACCTTTGGCTAAGGAAATTCAGACCTTAGAGTCTAAGTTCATGCAATTGGGCATCTCAGAAAGAGGTAGGGTGTTAGCTAGCATTGAAATGAGGGTCACATTCATTGAGGAGATCAAGGCCAAACAATTTGAGGATGAGAATTTGGAGGAGCTTAGAAAAAAGACTGTGAATGGTAATGCACAAGAAACCACTCTTGATACGAATGGTGTACTCAATTTTAAAGAGAGAATCTGTGTTCCTAGAGTAGATGCCTTGATTGAAAAATTGTTGGCAGAGTCTAATGGTTCGCGATATTCTATTCATTCGGGTGTGACCAAGATGTATAGAAATTTGAATCAAATTTATTGGTGGCCGGGCATGAAGAAAGACATAGCGGAGTTTGTGGCAAAGTGTCAAAATTGTCAACAAGTGAAGTATGAACATCAAAAGCCGGCAGGTTTACTTCAAAGAATGCCAATTCCAAAATGGAAATGGGAAAGAATAGCCATGGATTTTGTGGTTGGTCTTTCCAAGACTTTGGGGAAGTTTGATTCTATTTGGGTAGTGGTTGATAGATTGACCAAGTCAGCCATTTTATTTCGTAAGAATAGATTATAATGCTGAGAAATTGGCTAAAGTTTATGTGAAAGAGATAGTGAGGTTGCATGGGGTACCCCTTTCTATCATCTCAGACCGTGGTACCTAATTCACATTCAAGTTTTGGAGGAAATTGCATGATAAATTGGGCACACAACTCACTTCTAGCACAGTTTTCCATCCACAGACAGACGGACAGTCAGAGAGGACTATTCAAGTGTTAGACGACATGTTGAAGGGATGTGTGCTTGATTTTGGAGGGCATTGGGATAAATTCATACCTTTGTGTGAGCTCTCCTATAATAATAGGTATCACTCAAGTATTGATATGGCACCATTTTAGGTATTATATGGGAGGGATGTAGATCACCCATAGGATGGTTTGAGGCTGAAGATGTGAAACCTTTGGGGGTTGATTTAGTGAAGGATGCTCAACATAAGGTGCGGACTATTCAAGCTAAACTTCTAGCAGCCTAGAGTAGACAGAAGAAGTATGCGGATTATAAGGTAAGAGACATAGCGTTTCAAACTAATGAGAATGTTCTTCTTAAGGTATCACCTTTGAAAGAGGTGATAAGATTTGGTTAGAAAGGAAAGCTAAGTCCGCGATACATTGGTCCATTTGAGATTCTTGAATGTGTTGGACCGATAACGTATAGATTGGCTTTATCTCCTAATCTATCGAGTGTTCATATGGTATTTCATGTATCCATGTTGAAGAGGTATCATGGTGACAGGGATTATATCATAAAGTGGGACTCAATTGTGTTAGACAAAGACCTCCAATAAGAGGATAAACCGATTACAATTCTTGATTGTGATATGCGTAAGTTGAGGACCAATGAGATTAAGTCCGATCTTGGTGCTAGCATCAATCTCATGCCATTGTCTATTTACAAGAAGTTAGGTCTGGGGGATCCAAAACCTACTACGATGCGACTGCTTATGGCCGATCGAACTGTGAAAAGGCCTATTGGTGTACTCCATGATGTGCTAGTGAAAGTGGAGTCCTTTATTTTT
>JAJOOO010018615.1:0-15322 GCA_029582685.1 Solanum piurae | reverse complement strand
TTTTTTTATGTTAAGGCAAAAGCTATTGAATAATGAGATTGATTCCTACAAAGTTTAAACACCTTTAATTAGTAAGAATATAAAGATAATATTTATGACATACAATTTTTGTAAGTTCCACAATGACATATAATGTCTTATCATAATACTCGTATTAATTAATATATAATTTTAAATTTTAAAAAATAATGTTAAAGAATAAGTAAGTAATATTAAGATTAAAATATGAAAAAGAAATTCTCTTAATATGCTACAAGTAACAAATAAAAATTAACATATAATATTGTAATATATTAATAAATACACATGTATATTAAAATTAAAAAGGATAATATATAAATACCTCCTAAACTAAGAACAAAATTCTAGCGACACATCTTAATGTAAAGAATATATAGCGAAAAGGTAAGGACCCAAGCCCATGAATCTTATTTAGTCCATATCAATCCCTCTTTACCCATTGCTTAAGAAGTTGGGCCCAAGCCCAATTAGAAACACATGTAAGTCTAAATCCCCAAATATCTCTGTCTTCTTCCTGCGCCTCTTCTGCAGCTAACTCCAGACGAAATCCAACTGTGCCCTTCTCTTCATCTTTTTTTTCGACAACTTCAATCATCTGGTAAGCTTGCTAATTTATTTTGAATAGATTACAAGTAATAAACTTGTTTTACAACTAATATAATCTTCCTCTATCTTAGCAGTTTGATTATTATGCTAAAAAAATTGTAATTTATGAACGAAAAAATACTAGTTTTTCATGGATTTATATTACATGTTCACATTATGTTATTTAGGAGTTTGAAAAATTATTTTTTTACTTAAGCTCGCATCAACAAATAGTAATTTTTTTAGTCTGGAAATCCGCTATAATGCTATTACGGTAGCAAAACTTTCCTTTTTATTTCGGTCATTCACTAAAAGAAAAAGAATACTCCCTCTGTTTCAATATTAATATTTGTTTGTGTGTTTTTAACTTGATATGAAGTTTAAGAAATTGAAACTTTTGAACCTTGTGTATCTTAAATTAAAGATAATAGAAGGTACCCTTCAATATTGTGGTCGTAAAGTGATAAACTCAGAATTAAAGAGTTGCTGAAAAAAAGGAAAGAGATATTTTTTTGAAATGGGTTAGCAAGGAAAGTAAGACAAATAAATTGATACGAAGTGAGTAAGAAATCAACTCTTGAACTGGAATTGCTTGTGGCTCTGTTTTTTTTCTCTCTTCATAATTGGCAGTGGTGCTTAATGCAATAGCGTATGTATTGCTGATTTTGTATTAGATGTATAATTGACAATCTTTTTATGTCCCTGAAGTACTGAGCTACTTCTACGTGTGACAAGAATGGTGCGTGCGTACAAAGTAAAAGGGGAGAAGAGAAAAAAGAAAGGAGAGAATTATGATAAAGAAGATGAAATTGAGGTACCTTTGGAAGAGGAGGAATCAACAAAAAGAGTGAAGACAGAACACACTGCGGCTGACACGGAGGCAGCTGAAAGAGTTGTGGATTTATTATCTGGGATTCCTATTGTTGCAACTGATCAAACCACTAAATCTGGTGTTATTTTCATCATTGAAAGAGCTTCTCTTGAAATTGCTAAAATTGGAAAGGTCTGTCTCTATCTTTGCAAATGTCATTTTGTTCCTCTACTTTTATCATGGTTTTGATTACAAAACTTTTGAATGTCTACTTTTGAAGAAGCTTGTAGCTTTATCAGTATTATATGATGTTATCCAACATCCCACTAGCTCATCGCATATAATGCTCATCCTTCCCTTCACCATGTATAAAAGAAGTTGAAGTTATTGTGTGTAACGATCTCTTCCTCTTGTCGATGCAGACATACCAGCTTCTGAATTCTGATGAACACTCCAACTTTCTGAAGAAGAATGGTCGGAACCCTTCTGATTATCGGCCTGATATTGCGCATCAGGTTAGTTGACTTTGGAACTCCAGCCCTATCTTGTTGCCCAATATTCCTATAGTAGGAACACAATGGTGTTCCTGTAGACTCCAGATTTAAGTGTTCGTCATTTGAGACACTATCTGCATGTGGGCCATAGATTAATGGTCACCAGCAAGAAGTTGATGGGTCAAACTTCTGTCAACTTTTTGTGGAGATGGGCGGTGGAATGTCCTGGTCAGGTATTGAGTCCTGCAAGTGAAAGTATGTCGAATAATGACAAGGAGTGGGATATCTGGTAGTTGGCCACGAAATCGCCAAGTAGTCATTTTAATAGCTCTTTGATAATATATTGATATATATTTATTAGTGATTATTCATTGATTTCTCTAGTGGAACTTTCTGTTTCTCTAAGGGTACAATATGAGTTTGGTTTGGACAAGAAAGAGAAAATAGAATATGAAATTAGGAATGAGCTCACCCGAGTTTGTTCAGTCCATATCTTCCCTTACCCTTTTCTAGATTTTGTTTCAGTTGAATACATGAATAGGATGTAAAACAGCTTCTTCTCATAAATAATAGTAAAAACTTCTAGATACAAGATGTGTACAACAATTTTAGAGTTCTTTCAAACATGTTATTCCCACACTTATCTATACAAGTGGGGACATCATATGTGTACTTCAAAGGTAAATGAGAAATACCAAAATCAGTTTCATTTGCACTATGGATCTCTTTGCTTTCCAAATCTCTCTAGTTTCTCTCCTCTGGCATTTTTGTTTATAAGAATGGAATCTCAACATAGGTGTGCAAAATTTTGTCCATTTATCCTCTTCTGCAAAATGCCATCTTCCCTATCATCACGGTCATATGCTTTATCTAGTTTCTCTCCTCTGTCATTTTTGTTTATAAGAATGGAATCTCAACATAGTTGTGCAAAATTTTATCCATTTATCCTCTTCTGCCAAATGCCATCTTCCCAATCATCATGGTCATATGCCTTTAGGCATAATCTTGCTTATTCACTCTAGAGTCCACGTATTCAATTCTACAATCCACTTTGCAATTAAGGCAGCATCTAATATATGCCGTCCATCTATAATAGTTGTTTTGTCCCAAGAGATAAAATGAAAATTCTACTGAAAGTCTAGAGAACATAACAAAGTTGGGACAATGGATAAGTGGGCTAAGCATGTTTGTTTGCTTAGTTACCCAACTGACACTTAACGTTTAAGTTTCTGCTCTGTCAAAAGTAAGGGGTTTGCCTTTTAGGTCAAGCTTGTCGCACCGGGCTTGCCTAGTGCGGGTTACCTCTCCTATGTGGTTTGCGAGCTATTGCATAGGAGCAGGGTGCGCACCCAAAGGATAGCGGTGGGTTTCCCTTGTCATAAAAAAAAAAAACTAATAGGAAATCAGATGCCTTCTCAACCCGCCACCCTCGGGTTCTGGGCAACTCAGGCTCACTCTCTATGCTGCATTGTTTGATTTATACATTTGACGATATCAACCGCAGCTTGATGTCTCTCTGTCAGCTTCTTTATTTCTCTTGAAAGCTTCTCCATACCTTACATGAGAAGATGCAGATATGGATTGATTAGGCTATGGTTTCCCTTCCATATTTTTGCTTTGGGTTAATATTTTAGAGTGCTTCATCAACTTGATCCTGCTTCTATTCTACTTCTTTCTGGTTCAGATTCTGAAAGTGTATTGGAACTGGGGAGAATAAATGGAATTGCAGTGCTGTGCTGGCCTTCTTTTTTAGTATATAATTTCTTGTTGAAATAGAAAGAAGAGAAAAAACTATAAGCAGCAGTTGCGAAAAGTTAATAGAAAAGGAGAACACAATATTTTTCCTTCCTTCCGGTTAGATCTTCTTCTAGCGGGAGGGAGCAAGCTGGAAGATTAGATGTAGCTATATTTTCTTGATTGCACCTCGGGGCTTGTAGGATGTGAACATTTTAATTAATGTCCAAGGCATCCCTGTGAAAGTCCTTACTTGCCCTATTACCCTCCACGTACTTCATTTGCACTTAATTATTGCAGAAAGTTCACGATTGCTTTATGAGGTGATGCAATTAGTTTAAAATCCTCGTTCACCTTTTTCCTAAAATGTTTATGTGAGTTCTTCTTTCCTTTCACAGGCAATGCTTTCAATTTTAGATAGCCGAGTAAATAAAGCTGGGCGACTGAAAGCTTTGTATGTGAGGACTGAGAAAGGTGTCCTTTTTGAAGTAAAACCTCATGTTCGTATCCCTAGGACATTTAAGAGATTTGCTGGCATCATGTGTAAGTTAATTTACCTTGAGCAAAATTTCTTCACTCATCCCTTTTCATGCTTTTATTCCTATATGTGAACTGTGATTTGTCTAATTTTTCTGTTTTCTGATGTTGCTTCAATTTCAGTGCAGCTGTTACAAAAGCTGAGCATAACTGCTGTTGGTAAGCGAGAGAAACTGTTGCGTGTTATAAAAAACCCTGTTACACAGTACCTACCCATCGACTGTCGGAAGATAGGTGAATAGTTTTTCTGTTTTAGTCCCTTCCTTCTCTAATGGAATGTTCTTGACAATTGACTAATACCCCACTTCGCTTATGCATCAGGCTTCTCTCATAGTTCTGAGAAGCTGGTGGATATTCAGGACTATGTTAATGGTGTCAACAATGACACGAACCTTGTTTTTGTGGTATGTTCTAGTGTAATTTTCTATAGACAACTACATTTTGTGTGAAGTTATAGTTTACTTGATATTTGACATACGCAGGTTGGGGCTATGGCTCATGGGAAAATTGATAAAGATTATGTCGAAGATTATTTGTCGAGTAAGCTAATTCTTCCAATTAGAGTGCTGTCATTTGATTCTTCTGACTTTTTCTTGATTTGCATGGCTAGTAATTAACGTAGGAATGCGAACATCTATTACTTGTGCCTGTATGCTCAATTGGTAACACTAGGGTAATATTGATCTTCTGATCTTCCTGTAGATTAAAAGGACTTCTCGAGAGCCACTTATGACTTTGGCAAATGAGAATTCTAGGTTGCGGCCGCTGTAGAATGTAGATATGGTTGGAATGTTGAACATAATCTTTGATTTTTTATCATGTTATTCTAGTATATGCCATACTCATACAAAACTTGTAAAGGGGGAGATTGTTCTCTCCCTATGAGTTGTTTGGTTCAGTGTCAGCCTGTCAAACTCTGAAAGCAAATATATGCGGGCTCTCAACTGCATCTTAACCTACTTGATGCTTTTAAAACATCCTCGGGAAATGAAAACTCGTCTTGGTATACTGATAAGTTTGATGAGTTATTGGCGCCATGCATGTATATTCTATGTAAATGCTCAACTAGGTCCACACTGTTTTCACTACATGAAAAATCGTCTTCGCAAATTATTGCATTATTTCTGCAGCTGAACCTTGTCTAATCATCTAATGTATCTTGCAGTTTCAGATTATCCGTTGAGTGCTGCATACTGCATATCAATGATCACGAATGCCATGGAGCGCAAATGGAAGATTTTGTAGCCTGACCTTACCTATATTCTTCCAAGACATACTTTCTAGAATGTTGTCCTTGCTAGTTTTCTTTCTTTAGGCCTTTCTGGTTGGTTAAGTTGTGTAAAATATTTTAAAAAGGGCGAATGATCCTCTTCTACATTTTGGAGTGCCCTTTTTGCTTGTTCACAATGAATCTGAAACATTCTGAGCCTGTAACTGACTTATTCATAGAAATTTCAGTTTAAAAAGTTTTGATTATTGAAATATCCTGTTGCCAGGGTGAGTGCAGAGGCCAACATTGACTATTATGAAGTCTTCTCTTATGGCTGCTGCAGTAAATATGAATTGTCAACAATGTTGGTTCTGCTTTGTTTTCAAATCCAAAAAGCTCCTCCTACTTAGAGTAGGAAGTTGCCATTGGACTGTATTGTTTCATCAAATTATTGCAACAGAAATTTTTTACTATATAGGCCCCTCAAGATGGAACTAGTTTTATAATTGAGAGAGTTGAGAGTTGAAGATCAATTTGGTCCATTTTGCAGTTAGCAGAATTAGGTATGTAAGTACACTATGAGACCTTAATGCTGGTAAAACAGTGATGACATGAGATTTGGTACTCAAAATGTGTATGCCTAGGCACTTTTTAAAGTATAACATGTTTTTTATGGCCTTCATTACACAAGCATACATAATAGTACAAATGGAGTTTACAAAATTTAACATCAATCTGGAATTTGGAACCAAGAGCTAGTTTTTCTTCAATGGTGTGCAGAGAAACTGGATGACACAGCCAATCTCCAGCACAGGTTATAGCATTTCAACATCAATGTATGTATGTATGTACTCTTCATTTTTTCCTTTCTATGAGACGTGAGTTATCTCTGCTTGTTGTTGTGTCAATCAAAGACCTGTAAGTAGGTCAGGGTTCGCGGGAGGCTTTTCCTCTGGAATGTCAACGCTAGCAACAATGTTGGCTGTCTGATTAGAGGACAACGGCTCTACTTGAGACATTTTTCTTCTTGATCCGAGACCACCTTTTGTACTTGGGGAAGTTTCAGGTGATTCCCCTGGACTCCCTAATTTTCGTGTTTCGATTGGTCCAGGCTTTGTAGGTCTCTTCTTTTTTGCATTCTTATGCCAATTCATTAGTGCCTTGGAAGTTTGATCATCAAATATTGATCTCTTCATGGTTGATCCCATCTAGAATGTCCAAATGAATGAAAGTAAATCAGTTTAACATGTTTTGTAGTCATTGTACTTCTAGCATGGGATGTATCTACTCATTGAACTTCCAAATGGTTAGCCTCCATGAACGTCAAATCACGAGTTAATTTCATGTATGATCACAGAGTTATATGAAACTAGTTTTGTAAGCTATCATCAATTAATCTTAATGAATCTGAAACATAAGGGAAAAAGAGTTACCTGGGTAACAAGTGCATACAGTGGAAGTGTAATGTAGCTGCACAAAATCTGAACACCTAACCTGACAAAGCATCATTTTCATCAGATAAATTGAGTGTATGGTTATGACACTTGAAAACTTAACACACTGAAGATAAGTATTTGTTCAATTACCCGATAGCAACTCTCAATAAGGCGAGGTAAAAGTTATCGTGAAAACAGGAATGCAGCCCGAATTCATACTGCAGAACATGGCATGTCATCATGTTAAACCAAGTAGTAGATATGAAGGAATTGAAAAGAAAATTGGGAAAGTTTACTTACTGTTATCCAAAGGAAATAAGTGATCTCGAAAGCATTCTGCATCACAAAAAGGAAACAAATAAGCTTAATATTTGCTTCCTAGTTCAAACAAGTTCCATAGCGGCATTGTCTCCTCTATACCTTCCACCCTCCATATTATATACAACCTTAACTTATATAACTCATTGTTATTTTTCTAAGATGCACATACAGGGGACGTGTGTGAGAGTCTAAGAGGCGGAGAAAGCAAGAAATGAGTACCTGAAAGAGGGTGAGATGGACAAGATGAAGAATTAGAGTGGGCTTGCCAAACCAAAAATTTCTATCTGAAATTTGAACAAGAGGTATGCCTTGGACTACAGCATGTCTTTCTTGAATTTCAAGAGCCATCTGAGCTATAATTGCTTGAAGTTTTGTGCCAACTGCTAAGATTATCTTTAACCAAACCAGTGGTTAGTTCTTTCTTCAAAACTTTAACGGAATGAATGAAATGGAAAACAAGTAAATGAGATTCTTACAACTAAAGGCAGTATGGACAGCCAAAACATAGCTTGCCATCCTGAAAGGACAGTAATTGTATTGGTAGTTAGAGCTAGTCTTTTTTACAATTAGAGATAATATTTCTTGAAAAGAAACAATCAAAGTCGTTAACATTACCGTGGACATTCAACAGAAGATAAAGAACTGCAGAAAACCAGAGCAATGAACTGCAAATGTATAACAACGGCAATAAATAATTAGATACCTCTAGGTAGTACAATGTAGAACATGATCAGAACCTGAGAAGAATTGAGTTATTTGTTTCAGTTCTAGTCGAAAGACACGTACTTGATACCCACAATAACCTTGAAATCATCTTCCAAGGATCTTTTTATGTACTTTTGAAAATTAAACTTACTTCCAGGTGCTAAATGGACCTGCAACAAGAGGAAAGCAATAAACGAAAGAACTAAGTTATCTTTTTCTGTCCTATAAGAGACATAGTTTGATTTGAAGCCTTCAATTTGTGAACCTCACCGTGATGAAACCGTGGCGCATGGTCAAGTAGTCAGCTTTCCTAACTGACCTGAAAAATTGCCTAAAAAAGCACACCTGGAAATTTTGGGGAACTAGTTAGAAAAGAAGAAACAACAATGGTTGTAATACAACATTTCACTTGTTAGATTCCATGTTATATTACTATATCACCAACTAATTCCCCCCTAATTTCCGGGGTATATCGGACACAACCTCTCTACTTTTTACCCCACAAAGGTAGGGTCAAATTTTCCTTAGGAGATGGTAATCTTTTAACTAGAACACACAAATGTGATTTCCGTGCTTATAGCGAGGATGCCTAGAAGAATGTGAAAATCATATCAAATTCGTTATAGAACGAAGCTCATTAAAGCTTTAAAGTGAAAAACAACAGGCTCTTAATATCACAGACAAACTTATCAAAGCCCCCATTCATCCATTCATCCCAAAATATTGAAAAATATGCAAATAAAAGCAGAAGGAAGATGCTTTAATTTTTTCTTACACTGTAGAAAATGATTGGGGTGGTTCCAAAACTCGTATTATCCCTAACAAAAGATGTCTCTTTGGTAAGCCTGAATCTTGAGGCATCTGCATAGAAATGTCATATAAGAAATATAGATTAAATCCCTCTTGGTTTAATGTGAAATGTAGAAGATATCGTATAAACGGGAAAGAAGTTCTTAGATCACTTCTGCCTGAGTGGTTCGTCTTCACAAAACTTAACAATAGTAGAGGATAACTATATGAACTTCACCATATCGTCAGACAATAGCCGAAGAGTCACATGGATAGAACCAAGCATGCACCTAATAGTTACAAAATTTCAAGATTATTTTTTCTCAGCTCTCCCCTTAATCTTGAAGTTTCTTTTCAACTACAAGTCCTTGATCACAATTTTTCAAAAATCTTCAAATTTATCAAGAAAATCATTCATCAGATTTATCTCCATATTTCTATGCAGCCTTCAACTTAACAACTTCTAAAGTTGAATTTTCAAGTTCTTGCTTGATGCTACTATCAGAATACCATGGACTAAAAGTATCCTTAACGTCCTCCTTGGGTGCTAGCAACAAAGTTGTCTCCTCCTTTCTTGTGATGAACAAGATTGGCTCTCTTCAATATTACTATGACATTCTCATGAGTAATAAACAAATTTATGAAAATTATAGCATTCATATTGATATTTGCCACCTATTTTCATTTGCTTCTTGCTAGTTGTTAGAGTGGGTGGGAGTCCCACATTGGTTGGGGAATGACTTTGGCAACCCTCCCCTCGTGATCTAATTTTTGGGGTTAAGTTAAGCCCAGGTACCGTATCTTTACATGGTATGAGAGCCATGTTCGTTTGGACTCTTGGTCCACACTCCAGTTGAGCCTGGGCATGAAGGAGTGTTAGAGTGGGTTAGAGTACACATTGATTGGGGAATGAACTAATGGTCTGATTAAATGGACTTGAGAAATCCTCCCCCCATGATCTAACTTTTGGGTTGAGTTACGCCCAGGTGTCATATCTTTACCCTAGTTACCACGACTTCTTCCTCTTCCCATTTATGACCACGACTTTTTGATGATTATTGGCTTTTCTCTTCATTGTTGGACTGTTACGATTACATCTTCCTCTTCCTCATCCACATCTTCTATGGATCTTTTCACCTCATTCATCCTTCGAAGTTGCTCTTCTCAAAGAACGAAGGATCTTCATGAATGTCTTCTACTTTATCTGAACCATATCTCTTCAATTTATTCACAAGGCCTTCACCCTTGAACAATAATCCAAATTTCATTTGAATTCTCTCATTTTTAAAGCTCCAAAATACCTACCCCTTGAGGATTGAAACCTTATCTTCTTGACCTTGTCTATTCATTAGAGAGAATTTTGCAAAACCTCCCAAGCTTCGTTTGAGGTGGTTGCAGTGGCCACCTTCTCAAACATAGTATCATCCAAATCTTGATGGATAAGAGTGAGGCTCGTTGTTTCTTTTTCCTTTTCTTTGCCAAAATATCCTTCTCATATCGGGTTTCTCTAATCCCTGTTCCACTATTTCCCACACAGCCAAGTATTACTTTCATGCAAAGACACTAATGTTCTTTTGACACCACGAAATTAAAAACCAAGTGGTCCATCTCTCTATATTTTCAGCACTCTTTGCAACTTACTTGATTGCCAAACGACAAGTTCGAAGGAGTATTTATAGGTTCATAGGTGCCAACAGATTCTTCTCAACTCACTGATGACATTTAAAACACGAAATTCACACGCTTAAATCACATGGATATCCTAAAAGTCACACCAAAGTCCAAACATGCTCCTATAGTATTTCAAGATTAGGCTTTCCTGACAATAAATTAACTCATTAACTATCTCGTGCCTGCGTAAAATTAGGCCAAAGACAAAGCAAAATGAACCATACCATTGGATGCTTCATACTCATGCTCAACTTGCCTTTCCCATTCCTTCCACTCACGAATCTGCATATAAGAAATAGAATGATCACTTCTAGCCTCTAAAATAATGCTCAAGTATTTAGTTCAAGCACAGAAGTACTGTAATTAACATTTCAAGGGTGTCCACGGTTAGGAGATCAATCTTGATCTAAAATTGGTTAAACTTTTGTGCTTGTCACACTAAAAATGCCGAAAAAATCTCACCTTTAATCTTCCGAGCAGCATTGTTATGGCACTGTAAATAACGTGGAAGACGGCTAAAAAGAATATGAAAATGTGCAGCTGATGCAAACCATGGAGGGATATAAGTGGAACTTGTCCCTGTCAATGTGGTTACTGTTAGCCTGTAAATTTTTGAGTAACATTTATTCAATAAATCTAAAACAAAACGAATAACGAGTTCAAAATATAAGTCTAAAACCTTCTTGAACTAAATCAAAATAAATATTGTAACCAGTATCTCAATAGAAGCAGAAAACGGGGTTCAAACGTCAACTAAGTAAGGCTTGTCATACATAATACACAATCAGGTCACCTAAAAGATTGCTATAGGTAACATTTTTTTTTTTTTGATGACCGTGGTGTCCGGGCCAGCTTTTGCTCACCTCGACTAATTCCACGGTATACCTGCCACTTCCCATCAACAACATGTACCAAGTAACTCTGTCCACCAAGGCTAAGACAGATGGAAAGAATCACCTAGTGTTTTACAACATGTTAAAGTAAATACTAATGTATATAGACTACAGCTACGCTTCCATCCCAAGTCAAGCTGGGGTCGGTTATATGAATCCTCAAAAAGGTACTCACCGGCCTGCAGGTATCTGCAGGACTATCAGCTGCTAATATCCTATGGTCTGATAGAAGCCTTCGATGAGCTTCTCCGGTCTCAGGTGGTTGATGATGACCTTGTCCAGGTGCATGATGTCCTCCTCCATATCCCAAACGCGCATGTTGTTGGGCAGGGCATGGCAACATTGTGTCTGCAACCCTTTCAGGTATGCATATTCGCGATATATAGTTTTGTCCAAACGTCAGAAGCAACGATATAAAACCAAGAACCATAAGCTCTACAAACAAAAATTAATCCATTGTCAAGGAAGGAAATCACTAATTAACTAAACCCCCAAATGCAATAATTATTACAAAAGCCCTTAATTTACCAGCCTTAATCTTCTCCAATGCTTCCACCAATGCACTTTTTCGTCTCCTCTCAAATGTCTGTATCCACAAGAACGCAACCAATTAATTTTCACCAAACATTCATCATCTACTGTATATACATAATTATTTTATTTTTCAAATTATCATTTTCCCACGAAACGAATTCAAATGAACCCCTTCCACCCTTCTAGCTCTCTGCCCCTGGCTAGAGGTCATGGTGCAATTTGAACACGTCGTTTTACGTGTCCAAATCTTCAATAATCCAATTCAAAATTATTGGCTTGATTAATTCAAATTCGCGCCCTCCTTGCAACAACATCTCCTAGGACCACAACATTTTAAAAAAAAAACTTGTTACATAAATAAAAATTACCTGTCCAACTTTATGAAGAACCTTTTCCAATAAAATGGAAATAAGAACAATAACAGCACAAACCAAAGCCACAGCCCATGTAGGTGTTTGATCTAATTCCCTTGAACCTGCATCTCCTCCTCCAGCCATTTTTTCTTCGTATTATTATTACAATTTATTTTATAAAATTCCGCTATTTACACAACTTTATGAATAGATCTCATGGGAAAAAGCTCTAAAAAGTTTGTTAATGGAAGCCAAAAAAATCCAGTTACATTTGTTGAGCCTAGTAACATGGACCGGTTCAGTGAGGAAAAGGGAAAAATAAAATAAAAATAACAGAACTGAACCGGGTGAATTTGGGAAATAGACAAATGTGGGGAATATTGTATTGGTAGTTGGAATTGGGAGGATGGTTTAATTGTACATGTTAACCAGAGTATTAATAGGGATTTTGTTAGAATATGAAGCCATAATAATACCAAGTGTCCTTAGAAAATTGAAGTCATTTATCGAGGGCGATTATTTTTAAAAATTTGTATCATATCAAGTTTCTGATTACTCTATGATGTGTAATTAAAATTAATCAAACTTTTCAATATCATTTTGATTGTCTCAGTTTCTTTTCGGTTTTACTGATGTGGGACATTCCATTTATTAGGAATAATGTGCTTGTAAGGAAAAATCGCGTACAATATTGATACTATAAAATTGGATTTAAAATACTTAGTGAATAGTCCAAATATCGTGTTATTGACAAGTTACTGTCTTGAAAGTGATTTCAACCGTATTTCGATGCAAATCATTAAGGCTAATCACTCATCACGATCGGTCAATCTCCATTCATTGCAATCTCGTGCGCGAAGGGTTGCTCATGCTTTCCAAACGTCGCTCATTTTTTAGGTCATTAGTCAACATCTCCCTGGATAACAACTCTTTCAAACATGTGCACTCGTAACTGAAAGTTTAGAATTGCACAAAAATAATTGTTCAGAAATTCACATAGAAAGAAATCCAAGAAATGAGAGGGTGTTTTTTAAACAATCCAAACGAAAATCTAAAAGAAGAATAAAACCTGTTATTTATAATATTTTAAAAACTCTATATTCTTTTGCAGTGACTTAGGAATGCATTAATGCATTGAATCTCTTTTCCGTGATATCAAGTTTTTATTTTAATATCTCAAATTTTAATTAATTTGATTTTTCACAAAAATCTTTTTATAACCACTTAAAAATTACTACTATATGCATGTATTACAAAGTTATAATTAAGATTTCAACTAATTAATTATTTCCTTATATAGTCATGACATTAGGAATAAAGTAAATTTTATTTTCAAATTTATAAGTTTTTAGTCAAATGAAAGTGAACTTTGTGTCATATTCTAAAATTTTGAATTAACATACTTAGAACTTATTATATAATAATAAGCTTTTATAGAAAAAGAACAAATGTATTATATCGCATCAAATGGTTAACATTATATTAACTTATAACAACTTTTCCCAAGTTCTATAATAAAATATTGGCCAATAACTAACTATAAATCATACACGTATCAGTAACTAGTTATACAATAAAAATAATATTTTTGAATGTATTTTAATCTTGGAGACACATACCAATAACTAGTTATGAAAGTAGTATTTTTGAATGTCTTTTAGTCTTCGAGACACGTACCAGTAACTAGTTATAAATTAAAAGTAGTATTTTTGAATGTCTTTTAGTCTTGAAGACATAAAGAAGATGCTTAAATAATTGAATGATCAACACCTAAATGAGTTTTGTGATACGTATTATATATTACACCCATTTGAAATAAATGTTTAAAGAAAAATAAAAAATTTCCTACACAATATGTTTGACAAGCATTCAAATTAAAAAAATCATTTAGGTGTTGATTTAATTTGAATGATTGTCAAACATCTTGTGTAGGATTTTATGAGAGATTCAAATTAAAAAACTCATTCATTACACATAAAATCTCTCAACTTAACTACTATTTTCGTTTATGTGACTGAGTTCGGACTATAACATATAATTGTCCTTTGGTCTTTTGCCATAATATAATTAATAAAAAAATTACTAGAATATTCGGACTATAACATATAATTAAGTTTATGTGACTGAGTTCGGACTATAACATATAATTAAGACTTTAATTTACATAATATTAATTTACTCTTTTTATTTACAACATTATCATTTTAATTACAAATATTATACAACTTTTTTACCTATTTTTTTTTTAGCTTAGTGGGCTGATTTTATGTGATTCATTGTTGTTTTTACTTTTTTGATTTTCAATTACAACTATAATTGGTAACATTATTTTTGCCCTTTTTTTCTTTTCCTTCCTTAATACAATTACACTTGTAAAAATATTTTTTCTCTCTCTTTAATTACGTTTTTTTTTTGTTTTTTTATTATATAATGATAAAAAAATATATGATATAGAATGGTATAAACCTCTTGTTTTTCTTGATATTATTTAAGTGCAAAATTGGTCTATATAGTGGCAAAATTCTGTTAGGGTTCAGCCGAATCCCCTTCGACAGAGGTTAAAATTATTTTTTATGTATATATATAGTAGATGTCGAACCTCCATTGATTAGTTCATATGTTTAGTTCTTCATATTTTGAACCCCTTATTAAAAATTCTATCTCCGTCACTATATATATAGATTTAGAACCTCGTAGACATAAGGTAAGAGTTTGGCTTAAAGCTCGTTTGGATTGACTTTATCTTTTGATTTATAAGCCAAAAATCATAAGTTAAAATTTTAACTTATGTCTTTTGGCTTATTTTATCATTTAGCTTAAAATTAAGTGCTTAAAAGTATTTTTAAAATTTATCTAAACACTTTAAAAGTGCTTAAAAAACTATTTTAACTTAAAAACACTTAAAATCAGCCAAAATTAATACTCATGAATTATCACTTTATGCACCACAAGAATCAGGCAGGCAACACAATCAGCATCTTCATCAACCACACATGAACTGTTAAATTAAGGGTGTGTTTGGTATGAAGGAAAATGTTTTCCCGGAAAACAAGTTGATTTTTGACTTTTTTTCTCATGTTTGGTTGATGAGTAGAAAATATTTTCCGAAAAAGATTTTTAGTGTTTGATTTATGAATGAAAAATATTTTTGAGAAATATTTTTTATTTTTACTAGAGTAGAAAATAATTTTTGAAATTGAAAATATTTTTTAAAAACAAACTTAAATT
>JAJOOO010018614.1:0-13754 GCA_029582685.1 Solanum piurae | reverse complement strand
AAGCACTCTACCTTTCATTCTAAGTCCAAGCATATTAGTAGAAAATATCATTGGATTAGAATGGCCCTGGAGGAGAAATTATTTGAGGTTGAGAAGATAGACACTGATGACAATCCTTCAGATATGCTTACAAAAGTGGTGATCGTAGACAAGCATGAGTTTTGTAGAAATGCGGCAGGCATGAAGCCTGTCAAGAGTTTCTCCAGTTGAAGTCCATTTGGCCCCTTGGCTGGAGGGGGAGTTTGTTGGGCTATTGCCCATGTTCCAGCCAAAGGCCCATGGCCTAATCCTACTTGAAAAGGGATTGGAATTATTCTCTTTATTTGGTTTCCAATTCTATTAGGAAAAGGATTGGAATAGTAATCCTATTTGGAGTTGGTTTTGACTTTGTAAGGAAAAACACAACTCTATAAATAGAGAATGGTCTTGAGAGAATAATTTAGATTGCTCATTAGTATTGTCTTTGAAATACATTAGGACATAAGAGAGGTTTTTTGAGAGAGCTTTCAACAAGAGAGAAAAGAGAAGAAAAAGGGTTTTTTTGCTGCAGTCTTTTAATCCGGCCAGCAACCTTCAGATAGTGTTTTCCGATTAACTAACCGTTGGATCGGGTTGAAAATTGGACTGAGTGTTCCTAACATCTTGGTGGTTGATTTGAACGGTGAAGATCGGATTTGGAAGTCATAAAGATCCTGGTTTTGTCCCCGAACACCAGCTGGGTTTGGGTGGTGTTTCTTTCTATTTATCTTTTGTTGGTGTAGCTTGTGTTTGTTCTCTTTTGTCACTTGTTGTAGCCATTAGAAGAATAATTTTAACTCTCTTAATGTTATAGTGAAGCATTTCGGATCTTGTAGATCCCGTGGTGGTTACCTTCGTTTTGAAGGATTTTTCACGTTAAACTTGGTGTTCTTTATTTTAGGTTTTCATCTTTTCGTCACAACAAAACACTATGTATACAACAACCATAAATTACTAAGCATAATTTCGTTATATACATTCATATAAAAATATAATTAAAATATATGATTTTGACTTTAAAGAAAACACTCAATTATATTTGACGTTTACACACGTAGAATTAGAAATATAGTACAAGTAATTTTCTTCATTAATCAATAGATGCAAAAAAATATTTTAACAAAAAATAAAAATCATCTCAAAATATAAGCATTTGCGTGGAAGTCCAATTTTTTTTTTACCACAATCATGTTTAGATTAAGGGTTGAGGTTGGGTCGACATAACTTTTATAGAATTAAGCAACATAATTTATGTTATATTATGATACAAAAATATCAATTTATGTGTGTCATGCCGCAAGCCTACACCTTGAACGTGGCTGGCACTCGAGAACCATTGTTGGCCCCAAGTGAACCCTTGGCCTGACTTACTTACTCAGTGGAAGACTTAAAACACAAGAAATAGTTTAAATAAAGAACTTGTGAAATAAACACAGAATGCCTTAAAAGAAACATTCAAACTAGCCAAGATGGCAACTCAAGTCTCAAAAACATAAGCCAATAATAAAGATGTGACAAATGAATTAACTAACTAAGTGTCTATCTATGAAACCTCTAATAACTGAGATGGATGTTGGGACAAACCCCACAACATCCCAATGAACTGATAATAAAACTGAAAGCAATAAAAAGGAGTCCTCCGGAATGCAAGGAGACTCACCAACTGACTCCGAACTGCTCATTGGATCAACGATGCACTGGATACCGATCCTAGTTACCTGCGTCTGCATCATAAGACAATGCAGGCCAACTGGCATCAGTACATTGAATGTACGAGTATTCGAGTTGGAATGCTAAACATAACTTAAGCTTGAAAAGAATTCTGAAAGAAACACTTACATGACTCAACTCAGCTAATTTCAATATAAAGCAGTGTAAATAAATGCAATATAAAGAAAAGCTTTAAAACATGGGTTTCAACTCTGTGTATTTAGAAATACAATAATAACTTTGTATGTATGCAAAGATACAATATGAACTCTGTTTGTATATGAAAATACAAATATTTTTGATGTATGTAAAAAATATAAAATACTGTTATGTGAGTTTCTCTAATCGACAACCATCATATAAGAGCTATTGTGATGATACAACGATTTCCCTCACACTACCAAAGTATCATATACCTTGTCAAGGGTATAGGACCTGAACTACTAAGTGGATCCACTAGTGTATGATAAAAAATACTAAAGGAATCATCTAAAAAGTATGACCCTTTTCTACCTATGATGGCTACATGGTTTATGGGGGCTGTGAGTTGTCTGAACTCTCTCCCATATAGGTGCTCAATACTACTCCCAAAAATACACTATTATTACCTCTTATGTTTAAAACATACTTCTTCTGTGATTTGAGTGCTCAAAAGCTTAGCTCAAAGGTTATCTTAGAAATCAAAGTTTCCTCTCTTGCTTCATTTAGAAAGCGATTACTCTTTTCTGAAAACTAGCCCGAAGGCTTTGTGGAAATCTGAGTTTCCGTTCTTATTTAAATGTGAAAATATTTTAAACCTCTTTAGGAATACATAGTCCCCATATACTTTTGAAGAAATGAACTTCAATCTTTACTCTATATTGAACTCAAAACTTAAGTCTTTAAACAAAGTTAAAACGTTTGTAAAAGACTTTTTGAAAACTTTATGAACTTTTCTTAACTTGACTCTTTAATGCTCTTGACTTGACTCTTAGCTTTCCTTGAATTGAATTTATGGATTTAAGGATCTTGATTTGTGACAGGGAAGATCTCATGATGATTTTAGATAGCTAAACATGAGAAAATGATCAAAAATCAATATATGAGGGTGGGTCCGCGACGCGGAGAAGCATTTAAAATTTAGTTTCAAAAATGACTTTTGAGGTAGAACACTCCGTGACCACTCTGCTCTGCGAAACAAATTTTCCCAGATCTGGGGAATGGGTCCGCGACGCGAAGGCATGTCCAAATTTCGACTGACAAAATTTCTTCTTCATTTTTCATCTCTAAAACCTCTAAACTCCATGGGTTCTTTCCCCAAACACTTAGAATCGTCTATGCCCTCAATATACATCAGATTCTACTCGAAAACACTACTACAAACATGAATCAACCTCAAGCAACTTCAACAACGCAACCCACAAGGATTTAAACGAACTTTATCAAGAATTCTGGGATTTACTTTCAAATCAATATACTTTGCTGAAATTGAATCAAGTTTGGCGCGTGGGTGAACTAACCCAACTCTATGTGATCTCATATACCTTGTAGGGATCACCCCCAACGAAATTCACAAGCTAATCTCGACGAATCTTGAACGAATCTTTAGTTCTTGCTTCCTCTTCTCCTTTCTCTTCTTTTCTCTTTTCTCCAAGCCCTAGCGTGAAATTTAATTTTCCAAAACTGACTAAAATTTGAATTTACCCCAATTAAACTCCTAAAAATGAATTAGAATAATTAGGTAAGGAAAAGACTAAATTACCCTTCAAAAATCCGGATTAATACTTTTCTTAATCCAACAATCCTACTTCCAACGGGCATAACTCACTCATACGAACTCGGAATCACGCAAACTTGGCGGCGTTGAAAAGATCATTCCAAGATATTTCCAACCATATCTGAAAGTACACCTAACTCATCCTGAGCTAGGAGTTATGGTCGTTTGAAGTTGACCAAAACTCAACTTTTCTTATCTTAAACAAATTTCCAGATTGTCATTCTTTCCAAAAATGATTATTTCAAGTTCTTAGCTTCTTCCTAGCTATTTCAAATTGCGAGGTGTTACAATATCTCCCCCTTAGAAATATTCGTCCTCTTGCTCTTAGCGACTAGTGATCGCATAAAGATGGTTTCCTTCTCCGCATGCCCTTGAAGTAGCTCATCTAGATGCAACTCTATCTGGTTGAGCAACTGAAGAAGACTGGGCTCTAATGCCCCTGTTACCATTACTCTGTCTTCTCTTAGGACACTCTCTCATAAAATGACTGTCTTGGCCACACTTGAAGCAACTAGTGGAGTCATCACGACACATCCCTGAGTGGCTCCTACCATACTTAGCACATGCAGGAGTCTTAGTACCCCCTTGTACCTTACTACCTTGCGAAATCACAGGTCTAGCTCTGAAGTTCTGAGAATTTTGACTATTGTATTCACCTTTGTTTCTGGGTGCATGTGTACTAGCAGATGATAGAGCAGGTCCTTTCTGCTTATGTTGGAAAGAAAATCGACTCGCATTACGCCTTTTGTTGTGCGAATTCATTCCTTAATGTTTTAACCCTCTTATTCTCAAACTTTTCTCTATCCTTCAGCTGGTTCTTCTCAACTTGTTGCACATGGATCATCAGCCTTGCTATGCCCATGTCACCTATTAGCATGTTTGCCTTACTTTCCTTATCTGACAGACGAGGCAACTCAACAACGAATAAAATCATCCTGCTCCTCATATCGCCAACTATCTCTTTGCTTTTCTTAGATCACGGAGAAAAAAAAGCCCCATGAAAGCACTCTCAAAATAGTCCAACTCACAAACGGTTACGCGTAAGCACGAGTTAGAAAGAAACTTTTTAGAGATAAAACTCTAACGCACGAAATGAGTATGAAAGAAGTGAAGGAATTTCCTAAATATTGCAGCCATTTAATTATAGATATGGCGCGCTTCACACCGATAACTAGGACTTTACATACATGACTTCATAGACTCCCTAGGACTCTTGAACTCTGTGCTCTGATACCAAGTTGTCATGCCTCGAGCCTACACCCTGGACGTGGTTGGCACTTGACAACCATTGTTGGCCCCAAGCGAACCCTTGGTCTGACTTACTTACTCAACGGAAAACTTAAAGCACAAGAAATAATCTAAATAAAGAACTTGTGAAATAAACTCAAAATGCCTTAAAAGAAACATTCAAACTAGCCAAGATGGCAACTAAAGTCTAAAAAATATAAGCCAATAATAAAGTAGCGACAAATGAATTAACTAACTGTATGTCTATCTATGAAGCCTCTAATAACTAAGATGGAGGTTGGGACAATCCCCACAACATCCTAATGAACTGATAATAAAACTGATTTCAATATAAAGCAGTGTAAATAAATGTAATATAAAGAAAAGCTTTAAAACATGCGTTTCAACTCTGTGTATTTAGAAATACAATAATAATTTTGTATGTATGCAAAGATACAATATGAACTCTGTTTGTATATGAAAATACAAATATTTCTGATGTATATAAAAAAATATAAAATATTGTTGTGGGAGTTTCTCTAATCGACAATCATCACGTAAGAGCTATTGTGATGATACAACGATTTCCCTCACACTGCCAGAGCATCATTTACCTTGTCAAGGGTATATGACCTGAACTACTAAGTGGATCCACTAGTCTATGCTAAAAAGCACTAAAGGAATCATCTAAAAAGTATGGCCCTTTTCTACCCATGATGGCTACATGGTTTATGGGGGTTGTGAGTTGTCTGAACTCTCTCCCATATCGGTGCTCAATACTACTCCCAAAAATACATTATTATTAACTCTTATGTTTAAAAACATACTTCTTCTGTGATTTGAGATTAGTGCTAAAAAACTTAGCTCAAAGGCTATCTTAGAAATCAAAGTTTCCTATCTTGCTTCATTTAGAAAACGATTACTCTTTTCTGAAAACTAGCCCGAAGGCTCTGTGGAAATCTGAGTTTCCTTTCTTATTTAAATGTGAAAACATTTTAAACCTCTTTGGGAATACATAGTCCCCATATACTTTTGAAGAAATGAACTTCAATCTTTACTCTATACTGAACTCAAAACTTAAGTCTTTAAACAAAGTTAAAACGTTTGTAAAAGACTTTTTGAAAACTTTATGAACTTCTCTTAACTTGACTCTTGAATGCTCTTAACTTGACTCTTAGCTTTCCTTGAATTGAATTTATGGATTCAACGATCTTGATTTGTGATAGGAAAAATCTCATGATGTTTAAGAATGATTTTAGATAGCTAGACCTGAGAAAATGATCAAAAATCAATATCTGGGGAATGGGTCCGCGATGCGGAGGCATGTCCAAATTTCGACCGATGAAATTTCTTCTTCGTTTTTCAGTTCTAAACCCTCTAAACTCCATGAGTTATTTTCCCAAACACTTAGAATCGTCTATACCCTCAATATACATCAGATTCTACTCGAAAACACTACTAAAAACATGAATTAACCTCAAGCAACTTCAACAACACAACCCACAAGGATTCAAACGAACTTTATCAAGAATTCTAGGGATTTACTTTCAAATCAATATACTTTGCTGAAATTGAATCAAGTTTGGCGCGTGGGTGAACTAACCTAACGCTATGTGATCTCACATACCTCGTAGGGATCACCCCCGATAAAATTCACAAGCTAATCTCGACGAATCTTGAACGTTCTTGCTTCCTCTTCTCCTTCCTCCAAGCCCTAGCGTGAAATTACTTTTCTAAAACTGACTAAAATCTGACTTTATCCCAATTAAACTCCTAAAAATGAATTAGAATAATTAGGTAAGGAAAAGACTAAATTACCCTTCAAAAATCCGGATTTAGTCTTTCCTTAATCCAACAACCCTACTTCCAACGGGCATAACTCACTCATACAAACTCGAAATCGCGTAAAATTGGCGTCGTTGGAAAGATCATTCCAAGAGATTTCTAACCATATCTGGAAGTACACCTAACTCATCTTGAGCTAGGAGTTATGGATGTTTGAAGTTGACCAAAACTCAACTTTTCTTAACTTAAACAAATTTCCAGATTTTCATTCTTTCAAAAAATGACTATTTCAAGTTCTTAGCTTCTTCCTAGCTATTTCAAATTGTGAGGTGTTACAATGCGGACCGAAAATTCTTATTATTTCAGTGTAAGTGATATTTTCGATCACTTTTTTTTTAATACTTAAAGTGTTGAAACACAAAAATTAATAATTTTCAATATTAAGACAAATTAAAGAACGCCCCAAAAGAGGAGCATTTGCGTGAATGTCCCAAAAATCTTAGCATAATCCTGTTTAGATGAAGGGTTGGGGTTGGACCATCTCACAAGGCAAACATACTTAACGACTCTAAATTTCACGGTGCCTATCTACCAAGGACTTAGAGTCGCTTCATAATATTTCATAAGTTTTATCTTAGGCCTTGAAGAATTTATGCTACACCATGCATAAATACGAATTTTAGGGGCAAAAATTAGCAAAAAAAACAAACTTATTTGAGGAAAAAAAATTAAAAATTAATTCATTTGAAGGGTTAGCGGTGCAACTATCATTACTTCTTACCGAGGTAATGGTGTGAAAATGAGCAGGTCAGCCCAACCTCTCTTCACAAACCAGAGATTTCTTAGAGTTGACAAAATGGACTTGACCTGTTAGGTTGGCACAACCAAACCTTTGAATTAAGTAGGGCTGAATTTAATTTTTTCAGCCCATTTTGTAACGAGGCTTTTTAGCCTAGCCTCATTTGATCGCTAGACTTTTAGGCCCAACACGCAAGCCTTAGAGGCCAGGCCGTGGACTGTGAATTTTAAAAATATATATTATATATATAAGGGAAATTTTTCAAAATGTCAATATTTTAGCATTTAATAGGACCCCTTAGCCACACTTTCAATATTTATTAAAAATGTCAATATTTTAGTTTGTTATGTATTTGATTTATATTTTTTTATTTGATTAAATTAAAAGAATACTCTTATTTAATAACATAAATGAGAAATTTAGGGGAGAGAATATTTAAAAATAAAAGAACATATTACTTAAAATTATCATAAGTTACAAATTTAAAAATAAACGCATAGCACCCATCCCTCTTCTTCATCAAATTCTCCAATATCAATTATTAAATTTCCATTGATACTACTCAATTTATGTTAAAGTGAATTCGATTAAATTCTATTTTTCTGTTTGGGAAGAAAATTTTGAAATACAAATTAATTTAGAATACAAATTTGGAATACAAATCAATTTAGAATACAACTTTTGTTTAAATCAAAAGTTAATAATAAAAGTGAATAATTAATTTGATGAACAATTATAAAACGACTTTAGAATACAATTTTTGAAATACAAAATCCAGTTTAGAATACAATTTTTTTTTGTTTAAGCAAAAGTTAAAATGAAACTATATGAGTACAAATAATTGATATACAACATACAAAATACATTTATTTTGAATACAAATATAGTTGATAATTGAACTTGAACATAACATACAAAAATGAATGATTTGAATGCACATGAATACGATACAACATGTTAAAATAAATACAATATTACTGAAAAATACAATAAAATATAAAGATTACAACATACATATTAGTATGAATACAAATTTAAGTAAGAATATATATCATTTAATTCGCTTATAATTTCATCCAAATAAATGCAATATTCTGAAAATATAATTGACTTATGAAAAATACAACTGACAGTACTAATATGAACACAAATTAAATAGCAGTAAGGTTAATAAAAATACAGACCCAAAAGAAAATTTACTAAATAAACTATTTTATATTTGAACACAAAAATACATAAAAGACTCAATATATACAAATCAAAACTAAAAAATACTGATATGAACTTAATAAATACAAATCCAATAAGAATTTATCCGATCAAATGATAATTTGATGCATATTTATTAATATGAACTTAATAAATACAAACCCAATAAGAAGTTATCCGATCAAATGATAATTTGATGCATATCTTTTGTATAATTTTTTTTTTCATTTTGAAAAAAAGAAGAAGAAAAAGAAGAAAGAACCTAGACGGAGAGTGGGGAATAAAAGTAATGAATAGAGAGAAAGTGGGGTTGAAGGAGAGTGAAAATTGTGGTTAAAGGGGAGTGAAAATATGATTTATTTTAGGAGGATAATTATAAACACATAATTTGCTATAGATGATAGAGATAAAAATTAAATTGAAAAAATATGAGAGAGAATATGATGGATACACTTTATTTGCTAAAATATTGACATATTGACATTTTAAATAATTATTTTAAAGTGTAGATGTTTTTAATAATTATGTTAGAAATTTTGACTAGTTATCTATTTTTCCCTATATATAATTGTTAAGATTTTGTCAATAAATATTTTAAAAATATAAAATCAAGTATAACTCCTTTGCAGATCTTTTACATTTTAGGGTCATTAGCCCACTAAACTTTCTTATTAGCCCAAGCCCATTACTCCATTATAATTATGAATTTTTTATCTCTTCTACTTTTGTTGTTATATTGCCTAATTTTCCACTTCTCCTTTGTTGTCTTGTTTATGAAAAAAGCTATCAAGTAATGTTTTTATACCTAATTTATTTTATTTTATTTTATTTTGCTCGGATGAATCTTATGAATGTTGTATCTTGGCTATTATGTTGTTTCGTAAGTATTCACTAAAGTATGTGTAATTTATGAATGAATTTATGTATGTATCAATGTCGTGTTCATCAGATATCAACGTTCGATACTCTTTCTAAGAGGTCAATGTTATTTATTTTTTTATTGAAAGGTCAATCCGTCCAACCCGTGGCCTGCTGAAGATTTAATTAGACTACTACTTTAGAGGTCCTTTAATTAAAAGGATCACTCAATCCTCACCCATTTAACTCTCTTGTCTATTAGGATTGAATTGAATTGAATCAGTCCATTTTGACGGCTCTATTTTTATGGACTAGAACAAGTTATTCCATTATTCTGATCACACGGGCTTTATTAATGACAGCCCAACCCTAGACCGTAAGGTCTAGAAGGGCAAGCTCTTTAATCAAAATTAACATTCAATTTTATATTATATAATTTAAAATAGGAGAAATTACGCAAACTAGGTATTCGACCTTTCCCTTTACTTTATCAAAATATCAACCCAATTTTCAAAACTACTGAAATTGGCTAAATACTTTGTACTTATTCCTCCTTCGCTATTAATGGCTTTCTTTGTCATTTTTCTTTTCTTCTTAGTTGTATTCTTCTTCTTTTTTTAAAAAATAAAAAATCCGATTTATCGAAAACGTAAATCGTTTTGAGCAAATTATATATTAAAAGACTCGAAATATCGAGAATTTCATATTTAAAATTTGGGACTGTTTAGATGTGATTTCGAGTTGATCGAGATTGAATAGTCAATGTATACTTCATGTGTAGTTAATGTATACTTCATGTATAGTTAAGTTATATATAGTTTTTTGAGTGTATCACAATGTATAGTCAGTGTATAGCTCATGTATAGTTAAGTTATATACAGTTTTTTGAGTGTATCACAATGTATAGTCAGTGTATAGCTCATGTATAGGTACGTTATATTATAACATGAGTGTATACATTTTTATGACTTTTGACAAGCTATAGTGTATAATCAATATATTCTTTCAATGAATTTTTATTTTATTTTATATAAATAAAATATAACTATATTTATTGTAAACTATCTACTGCGCGCGCGCGCGCACACATATATAATATATATATATATTTATATTATATAGAAATGATATATATTTCTATATTTTTTTTATATAGAAATGTGATAAGGTGGACGACCAAGGGCAATTTCGTCAATTTACTAAAAATCTCAGTTTAAATTAGTTGTACATAATGCAGTGCTAGTTCTTGAATTTTCCAAAAAACCAGGCAACTTACTAGAAGAATCTATTACCTCTACAAAGTGGGACCCATCTCTTTTAAAAAGTAGAGTACATTCAAGACCATTCTTTTTATTTTTTATTTTTTGATCTTTCCTAAAATTAGAATAAAGTCTAATCTAATTGATGTATTTTGCTAAAAAAAAGTATATTGTTAAAAACTATTTAGTATTAAATTAAAATTAAATAATAAATAAAAATAATTTTGAATAAAAGTTTTTAAAGATTGCAAAAAAAAATCAGTATGATAAAGAAAATGTACAAATGAAGTAATAAAGTAAACTAAGAATGCTCACTAAATTTTGAAATAATAATTCTTCAAGTATAATTTTAAAATCCTCCTAATTAAAATTGAAAAAAAAATTTCTTTGAATCTCATTTACAATAGAATGTTTTTCTCTTTAAGATTAATCAAATCAAAATATAATTATTATAGTATATGACCTATTTATTTTTCAAGTTATCAAGTAACACTTAATATTATTATTCTTTTGTCTCTAATAAGAATCGAAAAATACAAATTAATACATTAATCATGTTGTGATCATATAACTTATTGGTGATCAGAAAGATAAATTAATTGAAGTTAATTAAAATCTAGGAAAAAGTTGACAATAAAAAATGCATAATTATTATACGGAAAATTGCATAATTTGAAACTATATGCAATTTTTTCATTAAATTAATACAAATAATAAAACAATACATATTATATTATAACTATATATTCATTTTACCAATATAAAGAAATAAATGTTAAAATTTCTATTATCCATTAAGAAAAACTATCCATAGACTTTACCAAAAAAAAAAAAAAACTATCCATAGAACTCCTATAATTTAATATTAGGAAAAGTTTCACCAACGACTCTTTTCACTTAAATAAAATATTGAGAAACAAGAATTAAACCATCCCAAATAAGGGTATTCGTGAGAATGATCCAAAGTAAAATTGATTTAAATTTTGAAAAAAAGTACACAAATAGACCTTAAAACTAAATTAATTAATTATCTAAAAATGGCCAACCCAAACTAATTCCCTAAATGGTCAATCGGATGTGCCCTTTTTGTTTTGAAGTTAACTTTTGTTAATATTTTTAAATCCTCTTTACTTGAGGTAAAATATTCATTCATCAGGTATATAAATTACTTTAGAAAAAATTATTTGTCTACTACACTAAATTGTTCTCCTAATTTTAATGAACATAAAGACAAAGCATAAAGTCAAAACTTTTTTTTCATCCTTTATCACTTTGCAAAGAATGAGATAATTCATTCTAATTTTCATCAAGTAGGTCATTATTTTTGTTTGTTGAACACCTATAAAATAAATTTTAAGTATATTCAAAATTAATCTATAGATGGATCATTAAACTTTATTGCTTCATATAGTTTATGAAAATTGTTAATATATTGACACTCATAATTTTAATCTTTTCTCTTGAATAATTTTTATATAAAATAGAAAAAAATATCATTAATTTCATTATTTAATTCAAATATATATATGTTTGACATGATGTTAAAAAATCACTGAATCGTGTGATATTTTATTGTTCTTTCCTATCATGTTTATTTAAAAATATCATAATATTTTTTTTCCCCGAAAACTAATTAAATTTCTATTATAAATATATATAAAATTGTAATATTGGGCCCGTAACGGGCCTTTCATTATCTAGTATATATATATATATATATATATATATAAAAAAAAAAAAAAATTTGTCCCAATTTTCAAAATTATTGAAATTGGCAAAATATTTATTTTCCTTCCTTCCAATTTTACCATTGTAACTTCCTTTCATTCTTCTTCTTCGTTCTTTTTATTTCCTCTTCTTCTGCTGCTTCGTCTTTCTTCATTCTTTTATCATATTTTCCTTTTTTTTAAAAATAAAATAAAAAGTTGACATGTCAAAATGTGAATCATTTCGAGCAAATTTTATATCGGAAAACTCAAAAATTGAGAGGATTTCATAGTTAAATTTTGAGACTATTTAGAGATGATTTTGAGTTGATCAAGTTTGTATAGTTAATGTATACTGTATATATAGTCAGTATATACTTTATGCTTAGTTAAGTTATATTCAGTTTTTTGAGTGTATCATAATGTATAGGTGTACAACTCATTTGTAGATGAGATATATTGTATAGCCAGTATATATTTTCTATGACTTTGAACAAACTATATTGTATATTTAGTGTATTTTTCATATGAATTTTGACAATTTCTATATAAAAAAATAATATATTTAAATAATTACTTTATTCTATATATTTGAAACTTGCCCCAAATATATCAAGTAAAAGAAACTAGTGTCTCTTATCTACGTATGTATAATTGAAGAATTTCAAGTACTCCAAAAAATTAAGATATCTAAAACATTTCAGTCATCATGTAAGTAATCTTCGACACAGCAGTTTTAGTAAATATTCCACGACTTTAATCACATCATTAATTAAGAAATTTAGAAAAATTATAAAACTAACCAAAGTTGATAACTTATTTACAGAAAATAGCTATAATTTAAAAATATTATTAAAAAAAAGTAATATATTGTTTTTATAGTTAACTCTTCCCCTCTTTTCATTGGAGTCCGGAGTCTAAAGGGCAAAAAAAATTGTCAAAAATTCCAAAAGGACACATCACTTTTTTTTTTAACCAAAAGGGCAAAATCGCTGCTTCAGCAGCGATTTTGCTCTGACAAAATAACAAAATCGCTGCCCAAGCAGCGATTTCGTCTAAAAAAATTTTTTCTTTTTTTTTATTAAAAATCGCTGCTGTGGCAGCGATTTGTCAGATTTTATTTATTTTTTAATTAAAAATCGCTGCTGTGGCAGCGATTTTGTAACAAAATTTTTTATTTTTTTTTAATTAAAAATCGCTGCCACAGCAGCGATTTTGTTAAAGAAAAAAATTTTAATTAGTAAAAATCGCTGCCATTGTAAAAAAAAAATTCATTTTTGCTGTGGCCGCGATTTTAAGTCATAATTTTTTTTTCCTTACACATCGCTGCAGGGGTAGTGTTTTTCATGCCGAGTACTATTATTTTCATGCCTATTATTAATTATTAATAATATAAAAATGATAAACAAGACGACAGTATACTCAAT
>JAJOOO010018613.1:0-18278 GCA_029582685.1 Solanum piurae | reverse complement strand
ATCTCTTTTCATACCATTCCACCAATAGACTTCCTGCAGATCGCGGTACATCTTAGTGGAACCTGGATGAATAGAATATCTGGAGTTATGGGCCTCTGCAAGAATATGTTGTCTCAATTCACCCACATCAGGAACACACAATCTACCCTGATAGTGAAGTACACCATCTCCCCCTTAGGAGAACACCTCCACTCTCTGGTAATAGTAATCCTTTCCTAGTGTTTGACATGCAAAGTTGGTAAGTTAGGTATCCCTAAGTGATTAGTCCTCCAAGTAGAAAATTTCACCATGCAACTTCATTCGTCTATGGGTGTATGCTTTACTAACTCTTACCTTTACCTCAGATTAATCGTTATATCAATGTAGTTTAGTTTTCACCCTCACTCCAATTGACATCAGACTATTAGATAGCATCCACGAATTCTCTGTTGTTTAATACTTTTCTCATATGTTACCTCCTTGGTCCGTCAAGTAGGAATGAGGCGAGTTCTAACATTTGTAACCGTTATGAAGACTTCTAAATGAAAGGATTAATAATACATGCATAAATACTATTTAAGAATTACTTAATTACTATTCATACATTGTTAATTGATCAAGGTTCCCACAGCCCTAGTTGTGGATTTAGCTACTCATGCTTGTGAGTTCACAATTCAAAATTAGATTGGAAGAATTCATGAACTTACAGTTGAATAGATGAATCCCAAAATCATGAATTGTATTCCAAAGTGAAAATTGTATAAAACAAAATCCAGAAATTTACTTGCTAAGAGTTTGCAAATTAATTCCCAAAGAACAAACACTAGAAGTTTACAATAATGTCTAACCCAAAAAACGAGGATTACAACTCCTATTTATAGAAAACAACTCCTAAAAAAAGGAAACAGAATAAGGAAATAAACTTCTCAGACGCAGTTTTTGTTGACGCCTCGACCTACGGACCGTGGGTAGACCAACGGTCCGTAGGTCACCTTCATAGACCAACACTTGGAAAAAATAATCAAGTATTGGAACTTTCAACTTTTTAATCCCCAACGATGGATGTGCAGGACAGCTTGTGGGTCGACCTACGATCCATCGATTGCTCTGTGGTTCCACACTTGATCAGACTTCCATGATCTTCCACCTACGTTTTCCCACCTACGGTCCGTGGATTGGACTACGGTCTATCTGGACAATCCATGGTTTGAGTACTGAAACTCAACTTCCAGACCAGGACCTACGACTTCCCATCCACGGCCTGTCACTGAACCTACAGTCTGTGGTTGGCTCTGTCGTCGGCTACTTCTGCATTTTTCATCTCACATCTTCATCAACCGCATCCAAGCCTATTTCTTGCAAGAATTACACACAAAACATTATTTCTAATAACAAACTAGCCCTAGACACACACAAACTTTAAGTGAAATGCATCAAAATACCGTAAACTCATGGTATATCAACACCCTGAACTTAAACTTGTTGTTTGTCCTCAAGCGGTACACTTAAATTCTAAACGACACTTATGTAGAAGCAAACAGACAAACTCAAGCAATCGCATGTTTTTTCCAATCAATTCCATCATTTAGTGCAAATCTTTTCATCTAGACTCAACAAGCTAACTCATGCGGATCAAAATATGACATAGATTGACCAATAGACCTCACAACATACACTTTTCACAATCACCAAGGTACTAACTCTCCAACAATATAACTAGTGCTCTCACTTCAAAAGAAATCTTTTTTCACACAATAGATATGAATTTCAATTTTAAGTATTCATTGAACACTCATGCTCAGAAGTGACTTCAAGTACAGTTATTACTCAATACCATAGACTTGCCCTTATTTTAACTACATAGACTCTCCAAACTAGTCACTAGGATCACTATAGGACTTTCTTAGCTTGTAACGTAGGCTCATGGTCAGGTAGGGTACATTTGGGTACTTTTTACTAACTTTTCCACCCTTCTTGACATTGCATTGGCTTTTTACCTCTTTTCTCAACCAATTCTTGACATCTTGACATCTTTTTATTTTTCTTCTCTTTCCATTGACTCTCTTCAACACATATGTGACTTTTGACTTTACCACTCTTTTTTCACTTTCTTCTTTTTCTTTTACTTCATCTTTCCTTGTTTCTTTCAGCACTTTTGTCATTCATCTTTTTGTTTCTTTTGACTGCAGACACATATTTTTCTCTCATTTATTTTCTTTTTCTTTCTTCTACACAAAACTCTTTTCATACCATATTTCTTTTGGTTTCCTTTTTTATAGCCACCCTCAATATATGTATTTTGCATGAGTTGAGGTGCACAATATTCGATGTCAGACCAGAGCCAAAATCAAGGTGAGTTTTTTAGCCACCCTCAACTTAGGCCTTTGGCCTAAGTCAAGGTGCACATGTCCAAGGAGGGACCTGGGCAAAGACAATTGTTTTAGGGCATGTGAATTAGGTGTATTGAAAAAATTAGTATTCGTTAGGATCAAACATTTGGATCAAAGGGAGAATTTATTTCTTTTGGTTGACGTTTAGGCTTAAGTGGACTTATTTGAACAAGGGCCTATGATTATTTCCCAACTTCTTTCCTAGATTATCTTTGCAGGAGCAACGGGGCAAGTTCAAGATTGGCACATACTACATGAACATTCAAACTTTTCTCACGCACACTTGGCATATTGTTTCATTACCGGATTATTGAATTACCCAGTTCAAGTTTTAGCTTATGTCATGCTATCATACCGGTTCCTTATCATGTCATATGGAGATCCAACACATTCAACTCATTCAGCTTATAGATCTAGAACATTTCAAAAAAATTGGACCGGTATCAATTTCATGCTTTTTTATGCCATCATGCTTTCATTCTTCTACTTACTTCTACACATACAATCCTAAACATGCCGATTCAACATAAAAGTAAATAGTCCCTTGGAGGTAAAAGAACACAGGCAAGAAAACCCCAAAGGAGGATTATGAGTTGGGTTACTCAGACTTCACCCTATCACTCATAATCCATTTATCCCATCCCCAAAAAAATAAGGTGCAATTGCCCTCAATGCACAAAAATAAAAATTAAAGCATGTGGTGAAGCAAACCAGTGGTGCAAATGGGTCGAAGACCCATCAAGAAGCAGGTGGGTCCAATTTCTCAAAACCCACTAGATCAACACTTGGGATACCATCAGTAGCTCCCTCACCAACTATGGGAGCACCATCAGTAGTGATCGATATGCAAGATGGGCCAACATCCACCTCACGGGCCCGTTGCTGCCTCATCTCCTCATAAATGATCGACTGCCGATGTGCTGTCTCTATCTGTTGGCACTCCTTCTTCCTTGCTCGTCGAACCTTCTTAGTGTCAGAAGTATGATCAGAACGGGGGCACTTCCCAGCAGCACAGGAAGAATTGGTGGTGGCATAGCATCGCCAACTAGAGCATTCATCACTACATCATCCTCTTATGTCGCAAAGGCAACCTCTGGTGCAATCTCAGAAGGGGCTAGAAGAGCATCAACATCAGCACAGAGGCTAACCAACACCGTCTGGAAATTGGTCACATCTATGGTAGGGGCAGGCCTCTCCAAGACTCTCAACTCGAAAACATCCAGGCACTTATGAAAGGCCTAAATCTTCTGATCCATTATCCATTCCATCGTCGCCTTAGACTCATCAATAGAACGCTGCATCCACTGCCTCATATGATGCATCAAGGTGGCCATTTGGGTCTCCAACTTCTGGACTCAGGCCAGAGGAACAACAATGGACCCTGAAGAGGGAGTGGCTCGAGATAAGCTCGGGGGCTGACTGGTGGTCGTAGAAGGTGGAGCCTGGGCATCTGTTGTAGAGGTTGGATTGGTAGTATCGTTAATGAGTCCATGATTTAGACTCATTTAGGGTTTTATTTTACTAGATTTAGTGTCTTTAAATGCATATTTTGTGCCAATAACTGATGTAAATCCTTGAATTTCAGGTATTTAGATTGAGGAATAAAGCATGGACACTATTGAGCAAAAAGGAATAAGGAAGCTGAAAGAATGAAGAAAAGAAAGCCTGAGGATCGCCTAATCCATTGGGCGAGTTGCCGAATGGCCATTGTCTCGCCTAATATTCTAGTGTGCTGAGCCCTGAAGGAGAAAATTAAGTCAGTGATAGAAAGGAGTAGTCGGCGAGTCACTAAACGGTTCCATGATTGCGTTGCCATATCACCAAAAGTACAAAACCTGAAGCTGCTGAAGGTCAAAGCAAAAAGCCGATGGAATTGACCAAAAAGCGGATCACCGAGTGGATCGGTGATCCTGACTTATTGTGCCAAATTGTCCTTTGCAATACATTTTTGGGAGACTATAAATACGGTTTTAAATTCTTAGGTTAGGATGAGTTTTTAGAATTAATTTTAGAATTATATCATTGTTATTATTCAGTTTTTAAAGGAGAGCTTAGAACTGAGTTTTTTGAGACATTTTTCCTTAGCTTTGAAGATTTGAAGATTTCCATTTCTAAGAAATTGGAAGTGGGTGTTGAAGATTCTTCATCTTAGACCTTTGTAAAGACTATATCAATCCTACCCAGTGGATGGAAACACAACTTTGTAATGATTTTTACCTTTTTATGATGTCTAGCTAAAACCCCAATTCTTGGGGTGTGATTATGTGATTATGGGTTGATATTATTACTGGGTATTGTTAATTCATAGTTTAATTATTGTTTAAAGGTTTTTCGTTCAGTAATTGTGGTTGAATTTAATGGGTTGTAGTTGCAAATACAATCTTAACTTCATGTTTTTGGCTTGCCCGAGAGAGAGTTTTAAAAACCAAAATTGTTGAATCAAGGGTCTGTGGGTATTGGGTTATTATGGGTTCAGCTCGAGAGAGTAAACCCTAAACCTTTTTCCACACATTCAGCTCAAGAGAGTGAATGGACTAAAGCGAAGGTTGTGCTTAAGTGGTGCTTATTGGTGTTCGAGAGAAACCAATTTGATTCGGGGTAAATTGTTCGAGAGAAAGTTTATCCCCAATAAATTCTAGCTTAATCAGTGATTTACAATTTTTTACTATTAATTGCAATTACCCGGTTGTCTATCTTAGCCCATAATCCAATCACATCCCAAGAATCCCATCTCCATAATTATTATTTTCATATTATTTGTTGGTTTAGTTGATAATTGAAATCAAATTCCCTTGATATTTGACACTTGTGTCACCCCTAACTTGAGCCATGTTTTTATTCATAAATGTTTATGTCTATGATTGATTTGAGCATATTCTTACTTGCCTATTGATTCTCAATTACGAACCACTCCCTTGGGACTCGACCCCAACTCACTTAGTTGGGTTATATTACTATTGAACTATCGCTGACACTTAGTATTGGATGAAGTGTCTTTGATAGCGTACAAAAAAAAACATTATTTATCAATATGGCGCCGCTGCCGGGGACTGGTGTTATTTGAGAATTCTTAGTTAAGTTGAATTTTGTTCTTGTTAGTTATAGTTCTACTTACTTAATTTTAGTTTTGGTTTGCTTGTTTGTGTATTAAAATAGGAAGTATAAGTGTGAACGGCAGCAATGGCAGCCAAGTAGGCCATCAAGATGACATCGGAAACCTCAACGATGTCAATGAGCCTCATGCTAATGATCCCATCTCATAGGAGGTATTGGTGCCATTCGCTTCCTCCGGCCGAAGGGAATGCGGTGTTCCACATCACGAGTACTATGTTACAACTCTTGCAATTAAAGGGGCTTTGCAGTGTCTTAGCTCATGAGGATCCCCATGAGTATATTAGAAACTTTGTATATGTATGCGGACCATTTTCCTTCAAGAACATCTCCCAAGAGTCGGTCCGGTTGAGGTTATTCCCGTTCTCTTTGATGGGGGAGGCATGTAATTGGCTGGCTAAATTGCCACGTGAATCAATCACTGCTTGGGAGGAGTTGGTCACCGCATTTCAAGTGTGATTTTTCCCACCCTCGAAGATGATGACTCTTTGGGATAGCATTCAAAGCTTCAAGCATCTAGAAGGCGAACCAATTCATGAAACTTGGCTGCGATTGAAGAAGTTGGTTCTTCAATGCCCAACCCATGGCATGCATGATAACGTGTTGCTGCAGTATTTTTATCGGAGTCTTGACTCAGAAAATAAGGGTGTTGCTGACCAACTTTCTCTGGGAGGTTTTATACAGCAACCTTATGTAATAGCGGCTTAGCTCTTGGATGGAATGACTACCATAAACAGGGTGTGGTATACCCGTGAAGACCAGGTCTCTCCTCTCATGTTTAACCTAACCAAAGAGAAGATGGAGAAAGACCAGGAGAGGGACCATAACATGGCCAAGATCATATCAGAACTAGACATTTTGTCTAAAAATATCATGGGAACTGGTGCTCGAAGTGTCAATGTCGTGGGTGTCGGGTGTGCTAATCCGGATGAGTCTAAGTTTGAGGTCTTGTATAATGAAGAAGTGAATTTCCTAACCAACCAAGGTGGTGGTTATCGTTCAAACTACCCAAGGCAGGGTGGTAACCGAGGTTGGATAGGGATGAAGGTTAGAAGGATCGTGATCGAGAATGGAGGGACCGAAATCCCAATTAGAAGGATGAGGAGAAGAATAGATATGTGCCTCCCCATAAGCGCCAAAAGCCAAAGGAATAGGAATGTGGCCAGTCTGAGGATATGCTTTCTCGTATCCTCAATAAAATTGAGGGGTCAGACAAGATTTTAGAGGAAATGAAAGAAGATGTGTCGACCCTGATCCAAATGGTCACCTCTCATTCAGTGTCGATCAAACAGTTGGAGACCCACATGGGTCATATCTCATCTCATCTAAACCCTAGACAACAAGGGGGGTTGCCTAGTGACACTATGGCCAACCCCAAGAATAAGGTTTGAAAGTGGACTTGCATCGTGCCACGACGTTAACTAAGGTGCTGCTTGGGAGGCAACCCAAGTTTTATTTTCTTTCTTTTTAAGTTTGCAATAATGGTTTGTTGAATGTGCAGGACAAAGTGTGGAAAGTGATTGAAAAGTGCAGGTTGGCGATCTGAAGTTCCAATCGGTGAATCGCCGAAGAGGTTGGCGACCCCGACCTAGACCGCCGTTGGACTCAAGATTACTTTAAAGTGGAGTCTGTAAAACTCGGTGAGCCTAGGAAATTATTAGTGAATCACCGACCAGCTAGCCCGCCGTTTGGACCCCCAGGTTTACTAAAGGTCCTGTAAAACTCGGTGAGGTAAGTGACCACTCGGTGTGTCGCCGAGTGGGTCGGCGAGCATGATTAATGTCGCTGAATGGGTGAGAACTGGACGGTTTCTTAAAAGGCCAAAGGTTTAAACTTCCAACTCTCTCACTTTCCCTCCCTTTTGAACATCCCAAACTCACACCCGCACATTAGTTTCTATATTTTTGCAATTTTAGAGTATTTTAGTCTTTCATTTGTGTTTGGATTGGGATTACATTGATGCCTAGCATATCAATCTTATTTTTATCAGCATTTAAGGTTGGTTTTCCGAACCCCCAGTATACTTTTGTCATTTTGTACTCTTATGCAAATGATCTTATATTATTGTCATTTGGTGGGATTCTTTGTTAGTGTTAGTATGTTTGTGTTCTTGTTTTAATTTTATAATTTTTCCCGTATTACGTATATTATCGAATTCCCATAATTTTGTGCCTTAAAATTGGTTAAATCTTTTGGGTTGTGCTTGCATGTTTTTGGGTCTATTCGGGTGAAGTCCAAGTAACCCGTAGTTGTGCTAAATGACGTAATTTTCCCAATGATAGAGCGGGTGACGTCATTCTGAAGGGCGAAAGTTGTCAAATGGCCAAATTTGGAAAAACTGGGAGAAGTCTGAGTATCCCGAGGTAATGGGTGTTATCGGTATTATTTTAATTTGACTAATGCATGCTTTGATTTTGTTTTCGAGGGTTGCGGGGTCAAATTTGAGAAGTTGGGTTGAAAGTAGGCACGTTGAGTCATTTGGCGAGCTGGGTCGAGCTCGCTGAACAACTAGGCGGTTCACCAAAAGTCCCCATCTCGCCTTTATTTTCATGCTAAATGAGTAGTTTTGTTCAGTAACTTTTGGCAAGACGCTTGAGGTCACCAAAGGCACTCGGCGACTCACCGAAAGTCTGCTGGTTCACCCTTTGTCTGCAACCCTGAACCCTTTATGCACTGTAACTTTCGGTGGGCTAACCCTTGCTCGCCGAATGCTCTTGGCGATTCACCGAAAGGCCTTTTCCATTGCCGACTTGCCAAAATTTTAGATCCAATCCTTTCGACGAGCCCGATCTAGATCGCCAAAGTGATTCGGTGAGTTTATCTGCATTTATTTTTCTGTGCATGTGATTCAAATGTTTCTAACTTTTTCCCGATGTTTAGCATACATGGTAAGGACCAACATAGACATGCCACCCTAGAAAAGAGTACGGGGTATCAGAATAAATGATGGGGGATCAGACCCTCCAAAATGAGGACGGCAAGAACCTTCACCAGGAGACAAAGGCAAGAGACCCATTCATGATAGGGTGACTACTGGTTCCCAGGCTACTCTAACTGAGCCTGAGGATGACCAACCCCTACAGGCCCGGTGGGCTGAGCTCCGAGCTAGATCTCACCCTGACTCAACCAGAGTCGCTCAAGCTCCTACACCAGCAGACTCAGTACTAGCTCAGGCTCCTCATGTGGCTCCTGTGCCACCATTCGTCCCTCCTCCCAGGCTTCTGAATAGATTGAAAGGTGATGGTTTATGAACCATCCTCGAGGAGAAGTTGTTATCTACAGAGGGGCTAGAGGGTAGATACTCCAGTGTGCAGGAGATACTATATTGGCACAGGTTTCAGATTTTCACTAGGCCCCAAGGCCTCTATGTTCCTTCATGGGTGTGGGAATTCTATGATGCATATGTTGCCTTGGTGCCAAAGAGTAAGAAGAAGGCAGCGAGTTTAGACCATTTAAGTCGATCATGGTTCGAGGTGTGAAAGTTGGGTGCAACAGTGATATCATAAATTTTGTTCTTAAGATGGTCACAGGGTTCGAGCATGATTGTGAGGGCTTGGTGACAGCCCAGTCCCTGGATGACTTAAAGGGTTGGCTTGCCCCAGAAGAAGGATTTGAATGTAGCTACCTGGTATTGGTTCGGATTCATCAACAGCTCTATCATGCCTTCACAGAATGAATCCATCATTCGGCATGCGAAGGCAGTTTTTCTAGGGTCTATCTTAGGAAAGAGGCGGCTCAACTTGGGACTCATCATTAAGCAGGAGATGTCCATGAGGGCCAAACAGAGACATACCTCCTTGCCATTCCCGGTCTTGATCACGGAGCTGTGCCGATGGCTGGAGTACCCCGGGATGCTGCTAGAGATTTTGATGTTACCCCGTCCTCCTGCACTGACATCCGGTGCATTGAGGCCGAATATACTAGAGAGGAGGCTGACAGGAGTAGGAAAACTCCAGTGGACACATCCCCAGATGTGGATATAGATGCGATACCTGCAGAGGCATTTTTGCATACTCCGGCCTTCAGGTACTTCTGCCCCTTCCTCTTCTTCACAGGATCCAAGCACTTTCACTTCCTCCCAGCCAGCCAAGATTACTTAGGCGATGATCCTGAAGATGGGGCATCTAACCCATTCAGTTTGCATGAGGGCGTCCTGGCTTGAAAGATCCATCCCATGGATGATTGAAAGTTCTATTTTGGCTGCACTGACCCCCCTCCGAGAATCTGTTGATGATCTTGCTACTAGAGTCACAGTTTGTTTAAGCAGGCAGGGGGAGACATTTGAAATGACGGCTTTACAATCCGAGGTAGAAGATTTGAGGAACAACGTAGACTATCTAAATTCTACTAACTTCACTTCTTTCTTGGAGGCCACAGATGATTTGGACCCTCCTGAGACTTTAGGGATTCCTCCGGCTACTACCGTAGACGTGCATAGGGATGATGCAGCAATTGATGAGTCGGATGCAGAGACCGATGATGAGATGATCGAGGTCAGGGAGGAGAGCATATATGGAGACCTGTCGGATCTTGAGGAGACGATTATGCAGTCGGTGATCCAGACATCGCTGACCGAGACATCCATGGCAGCTCCTAGTGGGTCTGGTACTGATGTTCCATCTGAGGTGACTCTGGGCACTGATTCCCAAGTCCAGATTGATGCACAGGGCACTGATGCCCAGACAGATGGAGTGATTGAATAGACAGGATCCTTTCTTTACCTCCCTCTCTGTCTTATTTTATTTTTACTTATGGATATTTTTGTTTGCATTTGAGGACAAATGACTTTTTTTGTGGTGGGGTGAGGCCCATCTTTTGTGTGACGTTTTATGAATATTGGTTTTGTTTATATATTGGGTTTTGAGCTATAATTGTGTTTTACACTGCTTTTGTGGATGATTGAGCTTGTGGCTCCTTGTTTTAAATGATAAATGATTTTTGGACCCTTCCGAAAAAATTGTGCCACCTCTTGTTTGTGTAAAATGTGGTTGTTTTCTTGCAAATTTTAGTATCGGTTTTGATCAATACCGATGACTTGAATAGTGCTCACAATCGAACATAAATGAGTGTGAGGCTATGATGAGACCAAATGAAGTTGCATAGATAATATGTGAACTCTTTGCATCTTGTTATGACTAGCCAAGTATGGAATTTGAGTCTCTTGTGATGAGCATTGCACACTAGCAAAAATGTGGAGTCTTGCTTGACATTGGTGTCTATGCCTTGTGTGATGACCTTATCGTGAACCATGTGTGATGACACCTAGAATTTTCCCCGTTGGTCCGGTTGACTAAGTGAGGCAATTTCTTGACATGATCTTAGGCAACTTTGAAGAGTGTGAAAAAAATTGATATTATACCTCTTTTGTGGCCTACCTTGTGAGTGTGTGAACCCTGTTTGAGCACCCTTTGAGCCTTAACCTTTTCTTGGAAGACACTTGATGACATTGTGACCTTTCTTGATCCATTACGCATAATCCTCATGATTTGTGGTTTGTTTGAATAGCCAACTTAGGCAAAAAGCCTAAGTTGGAGGTGTGGTGAAAAGAGAAGGTAAATCAAGAAGTGCAAAAAAGTCCCCTTTGACCCATGATTTTGAGAAAAATGGAACCCCTCCACACAAAAAAAAGAGAGAAAAAGAAGAAGAGAATGAAAAGTTGTGAAATAAAGTTGTGAAAATACAAAGAAATTGGGGTTTCCAACAGTCCATGGAAAGTGAATAATGGGATGACTTGTGAGCACGAATGAAAATGATGATGAAAAGGAAATGAAGTGTTGTTCACACCACATTTCATGAGGATTACAACCATTAAGCCTAAATGATCATACCTTTGCACTCAGCCTCGTTACAAGACTTGAAAAAACCTTTTTTATCTTGGAGAGCTGAAGCAAGTGTTGATTGGAAAATACGGGTAACATATGGGTGAAATCATGCATTGTGTTCATCTTTGTAAGTGTGAGCGATGCATTTGATTTCGGAGCTTTAAATTGTTAACCATTGTTTGTGAATATGGAATCATTCTTTGTGTGAGGGCATTTGAGTACCTTTGTTGAGCTTGAACTTACATTTAAAGCAAGTATTGTGATCTTGAGATTCTTTGATAATGGTGAGTCACAACTTGAGTCTTTGAGTGCACAATTGACTTTTGCATGAGTAAGTTGAGTCTTCTTATGTGCATTCATGATTGAGTCTTGTGTAGCACTGTTTGAGACATCCCTTCTGAACTGCAGAACTTGGGTTTTACTTTAGGACAAGCAAAATTTTAAGTTAGGGGTGTTGATGAGTCCATGATTTAGACTCATTTAGGGATTTATTTTAATAGATTTAGTGTCCTCAAATGCATATTTTGGGCCAATAACTAACGTAAATCCTTGAATTTCAGGCATTTGGATTGAGAAACAAAGCATGGACACTATTGACCAAAAAGGAACAAGGCAGTTGAAAGAACGAAGAAAAGAAAGCCTGAGGATTGCCTAATCCATTGGGCGAGTCACCGAATGGCCATTTTCTCGCCTAATGCTCCAGTGTGCTAAGCCCTGAAGGAGAAAATCAAATCGGCGATATAAAGGACTAGTCGGTGAGTCACCGAACGGTTCCGTGATGCAGTGCAATATCACCCAAAGTACAAAACCTGAAGATGCTGAAGGCCAAAGATAAAAGACGATGGAATTGACCAAAAGGTGGATCGCCGAGTGGATTGGTGATCCCGACTTATTGTGCCGAATGGTCCTTCGCAGTATATTTTTGGGCGACTATAAAAAGGTTTTTAAATTCTTAGTTTAAGATGAGTTTTCAGAATTAAGTTTAAAATTTTATCATTGTTATTATTCAATTTCCAAAGGAGAGTTTAGAACTGAGTTTTTGGAGACATTTTTCCTTAGCTTTGAAGATTTGAAGATTTCCATTTCTAAGAAATAGAAAGTGGGTGTTGAAGATTCTTCATCTTAGACCTTTGTAAAGACTATATCAATCCTACCCAGTTGATGGAAACACAACTTGGTAACGATTTTTACCTTTTTATGATGTCTAGCTAAAACTCCAATTTTTGGGGTGTGATTATGTGATTATGGGTTGACATTATTGTTGGGTATTGTTAATTGATAGTTTAATTGTTGTTTAAATGTGATTTCGTTTAGTAATTATGGTTGAATTTAATGGGTTGTAGTTGCAAATACAATCTTAACTTTGTGTTTTTGGCTTGCTCGAGAAAGAGGTTTTAAAAACCAAAATTGTTGAATCGATGGTCTGTGGGTATTGGGTTGTTATCGGTTCAGCTCGAGAGAGTGAACCCTAAACCTTTTTCCACACATTCAGCTCGAGACAGTGAATGGACTAAAGCGAAGGTTGTGCTTAAGTGCTGCTTATTGGTGTTCGAGAGAAACCAATTTGATTCGGGGTAAACTGTTCGAGATAAAGTTTATCCCCACTAAAGTTAAGATTAATCACTGATTTACAGTTGTTTACTATTAATTGCAATTATCCGGTTGTCTATCTTAGCCCATAATCCAATCATATCCCAAGAATCCCATCTCCATAATTGTTATTTTTGTATTATTTGCTATTTAGTTGATAATTGAAACCAAATCATGTCACCCCTAACTTGAGCCATGTTTTTATTCGTAAATGTTTTTGGCTATGATTAATTTAAGCATATTCTTACTTGCCTATTGATTCTCAATTACGAACCACTCCCTTGGGACTCAACCCCAACTCACTTGGTTGGGTTATTTTACTATTGAACGATCACTGACAGTTAGTATTGGATGAAGTGTCTTTGATAGCGTACAAAAAAAACATTCTTTATCAGTCATCAACTTGGATATGCTCCACATCAGTAGCAAGATCAGTACCCAAGGGCGGTACGTCAACTTGTGGCTCCCTTCGTGATGCATCAATATTGGCATCATCCCGAATGAGGCCGATGTCCACTATCTCAGTCACCTCGAGCAACTTGTCACAATGCCAAATAGGCACTGAAGCCTCCCTGCATAGATGGAATATCATACAAGGGAAGGACAGAGTGATGGTGGTCTTGAAGGCCCTTTCGTGGATCTCAATGATCAGGATGCGGGAGAAATCAATCTCCAAACCCGCCATAGGAGTTGCTATCATCACGGATCGATCCCAAGTGACAACATTGTCCGCTTGAGTAGGGGGCAGTCTAGTACGAACCACAAGCCAGAAGAACTTAGCCGTGAAGCTCAGAGATGCCTTTATGATAGGAAATGTCATGTTCCTCACCCATTTGGTGTCCTCGCCCTCCTCAACTATGTGTTGGGCCATCCACCTCAAAAGTGTCTCCCTCTACTCGACATTTCTCTTAAATGCCCCACTCTGAACAATGCCCATCCTGTAGTCATACTCCGCTATATTAATAGTCAAAGTGTGGGTTGAGCAATAGATGAACTGATACTAGTCTCAAAAATGTTCATGGGGAAATTTCGCACCAACGTAGTCTGGAGTAGGGGCTGAGCTACGGGTTTGGCTTGTTTAGATATGGAGTTATGGACGGTGGCAGCATATGAGACATAAAACTCTATGGTCATCTCCTCGTTGTAGTTCCTGGGGCTCCGTGCTATCTGATACGTCAAATTATACCTCTCTAAAGAAGCATAAGTGATCGTTATCAAGTAAAGAACCCAACTTGTAGATTGGGGTCGATCCCATGAGGAACATGGTTTAGACTTAACTTTAACCAAAAATTATATTCGTTTAGTCAAATTACTTCCAGAGACAAGTAATTAAAGGGGGGGGGGGGATTTGTGAAACAAATTGTAAGAATTCAGTAAGTAATCAGTAAACAAAAGTCAATTTTGATTGTTATCAAGATGAGAGAATTAACTAGGGTATACGTGTTCCCCACAGGCTCATAACGCAGTAATCCTAGTAAAAGCAATCATTTCCTAGTGTACTACATGCAAAGTGATAAGCTAGGTATCTCTATATCCTTGGTTCGGCATCTAGAGAATTTCACCCCGCACCTTGGTCCGGCTATGTGTGTGTAATTTACTAACCCTTACCTTTACCTCATATTAGACATCACATCGATGTTTGGCTTAGTTATTACTTCGCACCAATCGACACTAGACTATTAGATAGTATCACACTAAATCTATGTTGATAATTATTTTCTTGTTGATTACCTCCTTGATCCGGCAAGTAGCAACAAGGAAAGTTCTAACGTTGCGCACCGTTAAAAAGACTTTTAAACGAAAGAATTATCAATGCATGCAAAATACTATTCAAGAATTGATTATTGACTATTCATACTTTGTTAATCGCTCATGGTTCCCACAACCCTAGTTGTGGAGTTTAGTTACCCATAATCATATGAACACAACTCATTGTTTTAGATGAAAGAATTATGAACTTACGTAATTGAGAATAACAAACTCGGAATTTTCACCTTGAATTTCAAAATAAAGATCACAAAAACGTGCTTAGAAAATTAAGAATTGCTCAAGTTTCAACTTTTTCTCCCAAGCCAAAACCTAGAATAAAAATAATAAAGTCTAACTATAAATAAGAAAAAGATAAAGAAAAGAACCCTAAAAAGTATTTCCTCTCAATGATCTCCCCTCAAAAGAATTCTTTCTATGGACTATTTATAGATATAGAAAACCCTAAATAAAATAATCGAATCCAAATTAAATTAGGGATCCAAAACCAAAAGAAATTGAATTCACTTTTTTCCGCCACGTGAACTGTCCGCGTGAAAGTTGAAACCGCCTCAAATTATTGATTCTGCACTGCCATGCATCAATTGGCCAGTGCCTTGAGGCACTCTCACGTTGTAGCTTATTCTTTTGCAATTCTCAATTTGCAGCAATATGCACCTTATATATAAATATATTATTTTATTCACTTTAATCCATTAAACTATCTGCTTGATTTTCTTCTTCAACCTTTCATTTTTAATTCGTTTTAGCTCCAAACTTTTTCATTTTTCCATCAATTTAATCCTACAAATAAAATATATTATTTAGCACAAATCAATAAAATTTCTACTCAAAAAACACAAATATAAATAATATATGTGAGGCAACTAATGATTAAAATATGTATTTTGACCCCACATCAACACCCCACACTTAAACTTTTATTCGTCCTCGAACAAACATTATAGCTCATCTCAAAAAAAATCAAAATAGGAATGTCATCACTTTGGTTAATACAAAAAATTAGGCGATATACCAATTTCAAAACATCAAGTAGACTTCTTAATCATTATGCAAGACATCCAAATAAACAACAAACTTCCAAACTTCTAACCTTCTAACCTCAAGGAAAGACTTTGAACTCATCAAATTTAAGTTTGCTCACCTATTCTCATCAAAGCAAGCTAATAAAATCACATATGTATTATGAAACAAGTGCCCTCACAAAAAAAATTGTTCACACACTCAATTCAAAAGATTGAATATAAATTAAGGACTTCATATCAAGAACAACTCACACACACAAATAAAATTCACATGTATGCACAAAGAACCATAGGCTTGCCCATTATGTACATCTCCACTAATTAAGCATGCTTAAATAGAATCAAATAGGACTTTAATGGATTGTAATGGCTAGGGGACGGGTAGGAAAACTATATAATAGTGACTTACACTTCCTTAAGCACTTTGCAATTTTAGACTTCATCACCCATTATTTTCTTCTCTTTATTTTCAGCCCCATCTTCAACAATTATTTCACAAGTAATGTTCATCTCAAGAATGCTTCAATCTTTTCTTCTTCTTTTTTTTTAGCTAAGTTTTCCTTCATAATAGCCACCCTCAACTTATGTAATTTACATGCGTTAAAGTACACGATGTCCTTGGAAGGACCAGGGCCATCATCAATATGACTTTTTTTTTCATGTCACATTCTTTCAAAGAGGGTGTTTAAGCACTTTGTAGCTATCATTGATTACCTTTCACTCAACCATCCCTTTTTCTCAGAATTGATAATTACAATAAGTCTATGCTATAATTCTCAAGGAAGCAAGGCGCAAAAAATAAGGATTCAACAAAATAGTCAAGGGCAAAATATGGCTACCAACAAAAGGCTACAGGCTCAAAAGGGCTAACTAGTGATAAAATATCTGAAAAGGCTAAAATTTACCAGACAAATCAAAGAAAGCCTATTATCATCTCCTAAACAAAGCATCACTTTTTATTTCGCTTCAATAACATGCAAGGCAAGTTCTAGACTGATGCAAAATATGGAATAAACAAATTCTCACCACACATGACAAAAGTATCAATCAAGATGGATCAATTTCACTTCTAACTGAGACAAGATCATAATAAACTACAAAATAAAATAAGTTATATATAAAGTCACAACCATGAGCTTAAATGTCAAAGAGTCTGCATTTTTTATTTAATCAAGCATTCACAAGAAAGTACTATTCAAAAATTAGGCATAAATAGCAAGTATCACACCACTCAAAAGGGTCTTTTCTTTTCTCTCAAAAAAAAATTAAAAGAAAACTTATTCCTAAAAAATAAAAGACACTCCGTTCAAAAGGACTATCCTCAGGAAAAGTACCGAAAACAAAAGTTAAGGAACCCATCCTAAAAAAAAGAAAAGACTCAATAAAACAGTAAAAACTAGGAATTCATTCCTCCACCTCACACTTAAATTATGCTATGTCCCCAAAGCATCAAATAAAATTTAAAAAAGAGTTAGGAAAACTCCCTGAGGCCTCATGGCCTAGCTAGTAGCATGTTCTCTTTATTTTCATCAAGGGTCGAACGCACCCCACACTTAAGCTCAAACATGCTCCTTTGCTTCAATTTTTTATTTTTTTTGGGTACTCAGACTGCCCCTTATCTGCAAACCAAGACAAAAAAATGACACTAATAAAATAAAAATAAAATAAAATAAGAAGTTACATTACTAATTGGGTTGCCTCCCAATAAGCTCTTAATTTAACGTCGCGGCACGACGCAGACACATTAGTTACTCAGATTCCATCTCCTTGACCCTCGCCGATTGTATTATTGTGTACTCCTTGATTAGCCATTTTCCTCAAAGGTTTTTTCAATTCAGGATCGTAGGGGGTTAAGAATTCGCATCAACTCCGTTTACTTGGCATACACTAGAGTTGAAACCTGTAGAAAACAAAACTTAAAACAAAAAGGTAAAATCGGGAAATACTTGACTAAAGTTCAATAATGTAGTTAAACTTAATCTAAAAATCTTATTCCCCGGCACCGGCGCCAAAATTTGATACGCTCAAATTACACCTCCCTAAAGAAGCATAAGCGATCGTTAACAAGTAAAGAACCCAACTTGTAGGTTGGGGTCGATCCCACGAGGAAAATGGTTTAGACTTAACTTTAACCAATAATTATATTCGTTTAGTCAAATTACTTCTAGAGACCAGTAATTAAAGGGGGGGGGAGTTTGTGAAACAAATTGTAAGAATTCAGTAAGTAATCAGTAAACAAAAGTCAATTTTGGTTTCTATCAAGATGAAAGAATTAACTAGGGTATACGTGTTCCCCACAATCTCATAACGCAGTAATCCTAGTAATAGCAATCATTTCCTAGTGTACTACATGCAAAGTGATAAGCCAGGTATCTCTAAATCCTTGGTCCGGCATCTAGAGAATTTCACCCCGCACCTTGATCCGACTACGTGTGTGTAATCTACTAACCCTTACATTTACCTCATATTAGACATCACATCGATGTTTGGCTTAGTTATTACTTCGCACCAATCGACACTAGACTATTAGATAGTATCACACTAAATTTATGTTGATAATTCTTTTCTTGTTGATTACCTCCTTGGTCCGGCAA
>JAJOOO010018612.1:0-21623 GCA_029582685.1 Solanum piurae | reverse complement strand
TTGTTTTACGCGATTTCATTATTATTATTTTTTTGTTGGATATTTTAGTGTCATTACTCATATCATATTTTGTGTTATTTTCTTAAGAAACACCTTAGATAGTTGTATTTTGGTAGGATTAAAGAAATATTTGAAGTAGAAGTAAATTATGTTTGTATGAATACTTTACCGGAAAAATCCGAAAAAACTCGAAAATCCAAAAAACCCCGAGGTTGAAAAACCCGAGTTTTATTGATTTGGTTTGGTTTATAGATTTAAAAATCCGACACAAATAGTTTGGTTTGATAATTGAAAAATCCGAACCAACCCGATCATGTACACCCCTAATACATACATAAAAAAAAAACTTGGCTGTCCTGGATTCAAGGGGAAGAAAGAATGAATAACTACCTTATGGTTGGAGGTTTTTTTCTTTTTCCTACCCGATGTCTGGAGTTCGTATTAAAATTTCAACTAAATTCAGATCGTGCATAGTCCATTTGGAGATGACGTTCCCAACATGATTTTCTTCATATCCAGAATTCAAATCTGAAATCTCTGATAATTATGGGTGAAACAGTTCCACCACTAAACTACTAACTTTCCTTATAGTTGGCGTACTTTATAACAACAGAAGCTTTAATTATTCCAGGGTTTGTTATTTTAATGAATTAATTAAGAGTATATTGTGCACGTTTTACACATATATCAAGTTAAGCTAGTATATACTAATATTCAGTGGGTAATTAGTTTCACAAGAAGTCTGATATATATATGATGACTTGTAAAATAGAGTAATAAGATGTGAGGTTAAAATTGCACTAATAATATAAAAAAGAAAAGTAGGATTTTATTGAAGACGAGATCATGTTTCTTGTGATAGGAAAACCACGTACTGTTAATAGATTTTGATTGCCATGCGTAAAAGAGATATTTAGTGATAATAGATTTTTTATTTAGAATTGTTGTAAAGATATTTAGTGATAATTGAGTTAATGCTATTACATTCAGAGTCACTAAAGTCTTTAACGGAATGTTGATTATAAATACTCATATTATATTATTATAGTTAAATAGAATAATATAATAATTATTATTATTATATTATTACCGCAAAATCTTTTGTTTGTTAGACCATCTCTAACCCACCTCTATTTTACTCTCCATTCTCTATAATTGGAGAGTAAAATAGAGAATGGACACTCCAACCCAGTGGCGGAGCCACCTTAGAATGAGGAGTTCATCCGAACCCCCTTCGGCGAAAAATTATATGATTTATACATGGTTAAAATAGTTTTTTAAGTATATATAGTAGATGTCGACCTCCTTCGGCTACTTCGTGTGTTTATTTTTTTAGATTTTGAACCCCCTTATTGAAAATTCTGGCTCCGCCACTGCTCCAACCCACCTCCATATCACTCTCTATTCTTCATATTTAGAGAGGTGAATAGTAGTTCTCCAAATTTGGAGAACTACTATTCACACTCTCTATTTCACTTTTTGAATATTTTATTATTATTTCTATTACTTTCTAATTAACATATTATTTTACATATAATGTCATTAGTTAAATATCTAATATTCATAAATCTTTTTAAATGTAATATAATATTTTAAAAATATATTATTTAATATATATTACTTTCATCCCGAATTAATAGTATTTTATTTTTTTATAATTTTCGTCAATAATATAATTTGATTTTCTTATTAATTTTCACTATAAATATTACACAAAATTAAAATGATAAGATGAAAAGTTTAATTTAAAAATACAGTACATAATATGATTATTTAAATACAAGATAACAATACAATACATAACCTAATAATTTAAATACAAGATAAAATACAATACATAACATAATATTTAATTTATCACAACAATAATTTAGTAATCCAGTAGGTCGTTTCCAGATTTAGCACTATCCGAAAAAAATTAGGATATGATCCATAGAATTGTTGCGATTGCGGTTGTGATTGCCGATTTCTTTTTTCAAATAAATAGCTTCTAAATTTGTCATTAAAATTTTATTTTATTTTCTAAATTCATATCACATGAAAATTATATAAAGAAATTATTGGGAAAAAGAAATAAATAATTTATATTATGAAATAAGAAAATAAGAATGAAATAGAAATAATAATATAATATTGAGGAGAGAAAAAAAGATTCTTTTTTAGAGAGTAAAATAGAGAATTTGGTTGAAATTGATTGTCTGAAAAAATAGAAAACTCTATATTTGAAAAGTAAAATAGAGTGTAGGGTTGGAGATGCCCTTATAGTGTGATGGCTCAACATTGGCCCAATTATATTGATTAGCATTTAGTAGTTTATAGGTTACGATGATCGAAGCCCAAATCGATTTAGAATTGTGTGTGAGTAGTTTTTTTCTAAAGAATAAAAACAAAAAATGTATTAAAATTAGAAAATATTAAGTAGTAGTAAAATGTTTGAAATTTTTCACTTGAAAATAATTGTACTTCTTCTGTTTCCACTTGTTTATCTTACTTTTCTTTTTAATTTGTCTCAAAGAGAATGTCTTTTTTTTTTTTTGACATATCTTTAATTTAAGACCACAAGATTTAAAAGTGTTCTTTAACTTTTTAAAATTCCTATTAAGTCAAAATAATTGGACAAATTAACAAATTGAAAGGAGAGAGTATGTGTTAGTAAGTTGGTAGTTAGCTTGTTAAGTTTGTTATAGCTACATTATTAATTAGGTTAAGTGGTAGTTAGTTGGTTGCCTAATACACTATAAATAGCTTGTATTAACTCATTCTTGTGAGTTTGTAGTTCAAAATCGATATGTCTATTGAAATTATAATAAATTAATTCATTTGTTAGTTAGTTAGGCAGTTGGTATTTCTGTTAATTGGTTCATTCAAGTAGTTAGTTGTATGTGTATAAATAGTGACTTCCAGCTCAATGATAATTAGTTTGCAATTTCACAATTCAGTTTCCTCTTTTCCTCCATTTTCGTCCAAATTCATCTACAAGCTCAGAGTCTCCTGCCATGGAATTCTCAATCATTTTAGTCATAATCTCTACATGGTATCAGAGTGAGGGATCTTCATTTCGCACTGATTCACCTAGCAATTCGTTAATTCAATTTCGACAATATCGAATCACACTTCGCGATTTCGTATTTCGAGATCTCACTCGCAATTCGCGATTTCACATTTCTGTAATCTCATTCTCCTTCTCCTTCTTCATTCATCAATGGCGCCTACTGTGGAAGTGTCATGTATACCTCCTAAGATCACCATGAATGAAAGCATTATTGACATCTAGTTGATATAGGTTCCATGCTTTCTTAACAGTCAGTCCAATCAATGTTCTCACAGTAGTCATCTTTACCACAGGTGAAAAGGTTTCATTATAATCAATCCCATCCTGTTGTGTGTAGCCTTTGACAACAAGCCTAGCTTTGAACCTTTCCAATGATCCATCAGTCTTATGTTTGATTTTTTATACCCACGTACAACCTATTGCTTTCTTTCCTGCAGGCAAAGATACTAGATCCCAAGTATTGTTAGCAGACAAGGCCTCAAATTCCAAAGTCATGGATGCTTGCCATGCTGGATCCAAGGATGCCTCTTCATAAGAAGATGACTCTATATCATGAGAAATATGTTTCATTAACTGCTGACTATTGAAGCAAAAAAAGGTTAAGGAAACATGTTGGATGTCTGTACTGGAAAAAACATGATTTGAATTTGAAGAGCTATGTGAGGATGGTAATGTGTAGGTGTATTCTCTAAGATAACTTGGAATAGTGTGAGTTCTAGTTGATCTTCTAAGTGTTGGTTCATTGTTGGCCACAATTGGGATAGAAGCATTGTTGTTAAGTGAGGCTGATGGATCAGTGGAAAGGTTCAAAGTTAGGCTTGTTGTCAAAGGCTACACATAACAGACTAGAATTGATTATAATGAAATCTTCTCACATGTGGTGAAGATGACTACTGTGAGAACATTGATTGGACTGGTTGTTAAGAAAGAATGGAACTTATATCAACTAGATGTCAATAATGCTTTCCTTCATAGTGATCTTCATGAGGAGGTATACATGACACTTCCACAAGGGTTGCTTGTTGATGATAACAAAATGGTATGCAAGTGAAGGAAGTCCCTGTATGGACTGACGCAGGCAAGAAGACAGTGGTATGAAAAATTGCTTGCAACTCTTTACTCAAGAGGGTACTCACACTCCAATAGTGATTACTCCCTCTTTCATAAAAAGGTAGGCATGTCTACAGTTTTTGTAGCAGTATATGTGGACGATATAATCTTGACATGAACAGATTCAGCAGAGATGGAGTCTTTGAAAGCACATTTGCATGTTCAGTTTAAGATTAAAGACTTGGGAAGGCTTCATTATTTCCTAGGCCTAGAAATTTTGTACAAAGATGATGGTGTATTGATTTCTCAAAAAAAAAATGTTGCAGATTTGATTAAAGAATTTGATTGTTTGGACTGTGGTACATCAGCATCACCACTTGATCAATCTGTGAAACTAAGCTCTAATGAAGGATCTCTTTTATCTAATCCAACTTACTACAAAAAACTTGTGGGAAAGTTAAATTTCCTCACAAATACAAGGCTGGATATTACATACAGTGTTCAACATCTTAGCCAATTCTTACAGGCACCACGAGAGCCACATCTCAAGGGAGCATTTCATGTATTGAGATATCTGAAAAATGATTTAGCACAAGGCATTTTTATGACCAAACACATAGATTGCAGTATTACTGCCTATTGTGACTCAGACTGGGCAGCATGTTCTGATTCTAGAAAGTCAGTGAGTGGCTACATAGTATTCTTGGGAGACAGTCCTATTGGTTGGAAATCAAAGAAGCAAACAACAGTGTCCCTGTCTTCAGCAGAGGCTGAGTATAGAACAGTGAGGAAAGTGGTTGGGGAGTTAGTTTGGCAAGAAAGATTGTTAGAAGAACTGGCTGAGCCTTGCAACCTACCTATATTAGATTTTAGTGACAGCCAAGCAACAATTCATATTGCAAAGAATCCTGTGTTTCATGAGCGTACCAAACACATCGAAGTTGACTGCCATTTTGTTCGAGCTAAGCTACAAGATGGTTTAATTGTTCTTCATCATGTTCCTACTACAGAGCAATTGACAGATATCTTGACCAACGCTTTGAGTGGACCTAATCACTCTAATATTTTACGTAAGTTGTCGGTGACTACCTCCCCACCAACTTGAGGGGGGGGGGGGGAACGTGTTGAAATTATAATAAATTAATTCATTTTTTAGTTAGTTAGGTAGTTGGTATTTCTGTTAATTGGTTCATTCAAGTAGTTAGTTGTATGTGTATAAATAGTAACTTCCAGCTCAATGATAATTAGTTTGCAATTTCACAATTCAGTTTCCTCTTTTCCTCCATTCTCGTCCAGATTCATCTGCAAGCTCAGAGTCTCCTGCCATGAAGTTCTCAATCATTTGAGTCATAATCTCTACACGTTACAAATTTGACATTTTCTTGATTCTTGTTTCTTTTACTTTCTGTATATTGAAGTTTCTTCCATGGTTAAGGTAATAAAGGTCAAAGGTAGGTTTAAAAGATCAAATTGAAGGATACATACATGCCAATGATCTTAAGAAAGAGACACATCGTTAGCACTTAACTCCGGCAGGAATAGTTGAATATTAGAATTGTCAATATGAATATGTCTAGTTCAAGTCTCAATTTCAATAAGACTTCCACGACACTTATATATAGCATATACATTCAATACAAACACATTATCTTTATCAAACACATTTGGATCCGATTGATATCAGCTAGGTTGTGTTTAACATCTTTATTTCCTTCTATATGTACAATTCATATACATTGTTAGTGGGTTAAACACAAAGAATTAACTAAATTTTAAGAACTAATAATATTTAAATTAATATAAAAAGGTACTACCAATTTGGTTATCTACGTGATGATTGATTATAGTATAAAGCTTATTTGAATTATAATTTTTAACTTATTTTTATTATGTTAGTTTAAAACGAAGTTTGTATTTAATTTATTTAATTTTATTCTTTAATTTATTATACTAGTACGGTTATAAATGTGACAAAGAAAAAGGCTGTAACTTTTTAGGGGAGTTGAGACTTGAGATGGTATCCTTCAAGAGTATACTACTCTTGTCGTCTAATAAAAGTAGACAATTAAAAATGTACATCATATGCCACGTGTCAACTTTAGAGGAGGTAGTCCCTACATGACAACTAAGAGTACACCACGTGTCAGAAATGGCCAGCCTGTTCTCTCGTCCCTACCCCCCAAAAAAGCAGCAAACCTAAAGACAAACCTGAAAGGTAGTCTTATTAGTAGCCAGTGGATCACCACGCGGGCCACCTCGATTACTGAGAATGGGGCCCATTCTCCTAGAAGTGGGTCTTACCCTTCTTCACATGACTTAAACATGTGCCCCACACTTTTTATTTTGATTTTTCTACTCATATTGATCGAGAAATTTTATATTGGATGCAAAAAACTCCTTAACGAAGGTGATCTCATTTCCAAAAAAAAACTTTGAATCTAAATTTTCTTGATAAAGAATAAAGAAATAAAAATCACTCCACCATAACTATTGGTATGTGCCCCACACTTATACCCTCTCTTTAACATTCTTATTTATCAAGGGAATAATTCGAATTATCTAAACGTATTATAAAATATTTTCATAGACCTCGTAAAAACGGATAGTCATAGCCTTTGAATTAAAAAAATTGAAGTTTTGCTCACAAAATAAATAACACCAACCCCCTCTTAATATTACATACTACTATTTTCGTAAATTATGGTCCTACCATCGGTTATAGGTGACCCCACCTTCTACTGTTTTGTATTGACTAGTATTCATTGACCCACACCCCTCTATCTATCTACTACGTGGGTTACTCTAAAGTCACATGTAATTTATGAAGTAATCCAAGTGCACGGGGCAAATGGCCCCAAAGATAAGCACCACAGTACACTGTTACTAAAAGATTTTGAAGGAGCAGATTTAAGTGTTACACACGATAATACAAGAACAAAATATGGTCCCACGTTTAGTAAATATAAATCTGATTAAAACCAATCCAATATAACTTAGATATATTCTTCCATCTTTTTATTTATTGAAATATGTATACCTTTTATTATATTTTGGTACAAATTTTACTTTTTTTAACTAATGGATAGAGCACATTAACAAGCACTAGAATGCAAAAAATTGAGTGCCCCAAAACGAACAAAACAGCAAGTTGACATTGAGAATTGACCAACCCATGTCATCACATCACAGCAGAGCAACCTCCTTTCCTACCGGAGGAATATAATCAGATTCTAATTCCATTTGCTTTTTCTAACCTAATTTACAAGCAAAAGACAAAAGTTTTATGGGGTCTAGAACCCTAATCAGGATTTAGAAGAGGAAGTTTGATCGTTTTCACTGGAACCAGAACCAACCATAAACTGAAGTTCTCTCTTGTCATAAATCTCCAATGAAAAATCCCTAAGCATCTGTGTAGTACTTGTAGTTGTGGAACTCGAACTTGGAGCCATGGCTGAAGCAACACTACCTAACTTGTCTCCATTTACATCACTTTTTGACACACAAGAACTGCTGCTCAAATGAACCTCATTAGCAGCAGAGACCCCTCCAGGTTGTATTGCAGATACAAAATTTGAAATGGGTCTTCCAGGTACGTTAAATATTGGAGTGGCCCACAACTGAGCCCCAACTGTTGTATTAGTGCCTGGCGGCAGCATATAGAAAGTTGCCCCACCGGTAAATGCAGTGGTGGGTACAAGTCCATTCCCAGAGCCCACTGGCCAAACAGGAACAAGACCTTGTGGGGCAATGGGAGCCACGGGTGCAAAATTTGACACCTCATAAAACTCGCTATTTGCAGCCCTTTTCCTTCTCTTCGTCGAGCTTTCTCCCTCGTTATTTGTCGCCGGAGAAGTCGTCGGTATTTTCAGCGTTCCGTTAACTGATACGGCGATGGCCGGAACCGTACCCGTTCCAGTGGCGGCAATGATAGCTGGCTCGGCGCGTTCTAGAAGCCACCTTATAGTCTCGCCTTCCGATTTATGACCTAGTTCCCGCGTTAATTGGAAGATTCTAGCAGCACAAGCCGCCGGCATACGGATTCGCCGACCACGGCCTTCGACTTTCGTGTGCCGGTCCTTTGAAGATCTTTTCACCGGCTGTTTCTCTACCTTTTGCAATTGCATATTCAACCCAACTGACGTAGAAACTCGCAAATCGTTTTCCTCCGGTTCTTCCTTTAACAACAGCACCATATCGGTTGACGGCGCCGGAGACGGGTCCACCCCTTCCGCATCCGTGACATTCCCTACCGCTGCAATGGTGTATTCATGAGAATCGCCAAGTAACGGATCAATCTTCGAGTCGTTCACCTCATCATCTACCTGTTCAATGTTTTGGTTGTTCTCAACACTGGCCATTTTGCAGAAAAATCCAAACACAGCAGCAGATAGCTGAAATCCGAAAAATAAAATGGTTACAAAGGATTAAAACCCCAAAAATTTAGAGCCCACAGAAGGCATGAAAAACGACCGTGAATGACGAAAAATCAGCTAAAAAAGGAGAAGCCAGACTTGATTCCGAAACAGTTTTTAAGCTCATAACCAACTCTTCATAGCATAGATCTATAATAAAAGGACAAAATGAAGTAGCAAACCTTGTGAGTATGTATTCAGCAGTGCTAGAAGAGAATGTACGATTGGTTGGAAATCTTATCTTCTTCTTGACGAACACTTGTATGGAATATATCACAGGATACAGAGTAATACATTATACAAGATTCAACTTTTGGTTGGAGATGCTAAAATGAAATACATGGAAATAATAAGAAAATGACAAAGGAATAAAGAAGTTGCAGGGGAGAAAAACTAGTGTTGTGGTGGTGTGTGAGGGAGCAGTTGGGGCAAGAAGTAAGAAGGAAACAGGAACGCTGGTGTATTGTAACTGTGAGTAAGAAAGGAGGATTGAGTTCCTATTCTGTCTTGAAAGCTTAAAAAATAAAAATAAAATTGAAATAACTACAATATCCCAAAAAGTAACTGTGTAATTAATGAAAATTGACTGAAGGAGAAATTAACAATGCTATGTCGGGAGCCCTACTTCCAAAGAGATTAACTACTATCCACTGACGGTGGACAAGAAAATTACATAATCAACTCATTTTTAGAAATACTTATTTTTCTTCTTAGTTTAATTAATATATTTTCACATTTAATGATTAATGATTTTTTTTCTTTGTTTTATTAAAACACGTTGAGGTTTATCATCTTTCTCCCTCTCTTTCCTACCTTTCTCATGTATCTCTTTGGATCTTCTTCTATCAATATCAAAATATTATGCAAAATTGCAGAAATGGTGTGTCTATTTTTCCAAATGTAAGATTACTACATTTAATTTTTGGGATTTGTCCAATTTACTGAAAAGTTCTACTCTAAAAATCATTGTTACCACAAAACATAAAATTCTTCATACATTGGAACAAGAAAAAAAAATTCATTGAAATATTTTTTATACAATCGACTTTGAGTATTTACTAATTTAGATTCTGAAAAGGAAATAATAATGAGCAAAAAAATATAATTATCATCTTTTTATCTCAAATTGCTTCAATTTTGTATGTCAATTGCTTTAATGGTGTTGACGGAGAATGAGCGTGAAAATAATAAGGATAAAGAAAGCATGAAAGAATCCTTCTTACTTTTGATAAGTCAAGTAAGAATTCTTAACAAATTCATATAATTAATTTAGAGTCCAAGTTACCATATAACACTCTTTTTATTATTTTTTAATAATATTAATATTATGTGATTTTTAAAAAAAAAAAATTGATATGTACTTCTAAAAATGAGATGATAGTGTAATTTTCTTTTCCACCGTCAGTGGATATAAGTTAATCTCACTTCCAAATGGGTTATGAGTAACGTAAAATGTTCTGATGGACCTTTATATTTGTTCGAGTTTGTATTATGGACCCTTTTACTTAATCATTTATCAATTGAACTCTTAAACTCAATAAAACACAATATATTAGATCTCTTTGACCATTGACCAAATTTATGTGACAATAAAATGGTTGAGTTGGCGAGAGAGTGTGACTACACGCATCTGAAGGCAAGTGAACATCATATTTAAACTTAAAATATTAAAATAATAATAATAATAAAAATAATAAAAATAAATTTTAAAAGATCCCTCTTCTTCCCTCAACTCCACCCACTTTTTCGCTGCCATCCCCATCCCTTTCCCCAACGACTTTTTCTTTCTTCTCCACACCTATGGTCATCTTGATCTTTAACGGATATTTGGCATTGGGACCTCCTTGACGTCAAGTTTCAAGCTGTTGTCAGTGGAGGGAGAGAGTGGCATTGGTTGATTTTATGGCAATGCTCGCTGGAGTCCATTGATTTTGCAGTGGAGTGAGAGAGAGAAAGGCAACACTGATACCTTTTTGCTAGAACGGGAGGCGACGAGGGTGTTTGTTGATAGACGGAGAGCACGGAGAGGAGAGGTTGTCGTTGATGATTCGCAGGGGGTCACCGGTGGTGTGGCGGCTTAGGGTTGCTGATTTTGTGGTGGTTGGAGAAGGAGGAAAGGAAAATAGTAAGGGTTTGCGATAGAGATGGAGACGATGAAGGAGAAAGTACAGGTCTCGCCGGCGAGAGGAGCGGTGGTGCGGCGACATTCGCCGGTGGATTTTGGATGTTAAGCGGTTGCAACCGGAGTCGAGTCCTAATTTTTTCTTAAATAATCAATTTAAAATTTATTAATTTACCTTTTATTTAATAAAATTTTGATTAATAATTTTCCAAATCAATAAATGTCCTAAAAGAAATTATTATAAAAAATAAAAAATGATGTGGCAAAATTTATCTTACATGGAATGTGACATCAGCGCGAATGAGAGTCACGATGAGTTGAAAGGGTTCAACATGTTGAGTTTAAATGAGTTCGGGGGTTCAGATGACAAAGGGGCAAGTAGAAGGGTTCACAATACAAACGAGTACAAGTACAAGGGTCCACCAGACCATTTAGCCTATGAGTAATTCTAATTTAGTCAGAGCTTCAATGCAATATCTTTAGACATTTAATGAAAAATTAAAAAGCGAAAAGAAAATTATGTAGGTAAAAAGTTGACGAGACAAAGATTAAACTAGAGCTTAATAAATTGGTGTTACTTTATTTTGATTCTTAGTACTCTCTCCGTCCCATTTTATATGAGGTAGTTTGACTCAGTACGGAGTTTAAGAAAGAAAGGAAGACTTTTAAAACTTGTGGTCCAAAATGAATGATAGAAATTTGTGTGGTTGTAAATCATTTCATTAAGGGTAAAAAAGATATTTTATAGTCAAATTGTTACTTAAAATAGAAATGTGTCATTCTTTTTGAGACTGACTAAAAAGGAAAGTAAGTCACATAAACTGGAACAGAGGGAGTATATTTTAGATGGAATGATTATAATTATAATATAATAAAAGATACTGTACTTATTTTGATAATTTTACCCTAAATTTAATAGATTGTCAAAAAATAGTGTTAAGTTCAATAATGGGCTTCACATGACTAATAAAATCTATCAATGGGCTTCACATGACTAATAAAATCTAGGGCAACTTATAGAAATCACATATTTTTAAGGTAAGATTATAATTTATCCTTTAAAAGTTTATAATTACAGAAATCCCTCAAAACGGATACAATAATATAAGCGCTGATACATTAATCTAATGCGCGAGATACATTAATTGTTAAGTAAGATACATTATACTTTATACATGATAGACTAATCTGATGTATATTTTATACATGATACACTAATATGATGTACATTTTATACATGATACACTAATCTAATGCGCGAGATACAATAATATAAGCGCTGATACATTAGCGCGAGATACAATAATATAAGCGCTGATACATTAATCTGATGCGCGAAAATGAAGGATTTTGAAAATTTGTAAAACTTATAGGGGATAATGGTAATAAGTAAACTAAAAGGTGGGATTTTTGTATTTTTTCCTAAAATCTATCAATTGTTATTTTCTTTTCTAGCTTCTCTTGCTGTTTGGATTTCTTTCCGTTTATGCTGCCCGATTTTCCCTAATAATATTAATAGCAACAAACACATGAAAAATAAAAAGAAATGAAAGTAGTTTAGAAACCTCTTTATGATATGTCTCTTCTCCTCATACATCTATTCTAATTTTATCAATCTTTTTGGAGATGGATACGTCATACAAATGGTGAATTTTGTTAGTTACGTAGACATACAATCAGTATGTTAACATTAGGTTTAAGATAAAAAAATTAAAATAAATATAATTTGTTAAATATTAAAGATAATTTCAATTATGTAATATATGTTGAATACTTTGTAAAGTATAGATGTCTTAAATTGAACTGATACATATGTTCGTGAAAGAACATGACTGACTATTATAAGAAATTATTTGTTCATGAAACAATGTGACTCTTATGAAGAGTCATCTCTTAAGTTCTATAAATATAAAGATTTTCTAGAAGCAGCCTAAGAAAAATCTGCATGCATGTATAAACAAAAGGCTTTGTTGTATAAATATATTTATATTTACCTGAATATGTATATGAGCAATACATCTTTAAAGAAAGTAATTACATGTCTCAAAGCCATCTTCTTCTTCAATTATATTTCCTACTCTCTTTTTTTTATAATAATATATATGTTAAAAGAATCAAAATAAAGTAACACCTATCATTTTGATAGTTTTTTTCCTAAAGTTGACATATCCGCCAATTAAATAGTTAAGGGCTTTTTCGACATTGCCACCTTTATATTAAGTATCAAATTACGTTGTTCAATTATATATGGTTAGATGAGGTCTTAACCTAATGCAAATAGTTCAACATTTTTAATAAAGCTTGGTATACTGTTACGGATCATTTGATAAAGTGCATTAGAAAAGAGTGCATATATAAATTTTGCATATTATCTTTGTATATTATCGATATTTTGTTTCAACCTTTGTATATGTATCTTTATTTGGTACATAAGCATTAGATATATATTCTATTTTGTATTTTGTTATGTGTAATTAATACATGAAAATTTATGATATTAACATATGAAATTTAATGCATTCATTACCACGATTAAATAAATATTTATTCCTAATTTTTTTAATCTTTTCCTCCGTATTGTAGATATTATTATTTTTGTAAACAAATATTCTTTAATTTTTTTAAAAACTTATGCAATTGCAACAATGCATATTATTTTGGGAAAAAGGACGAATTATCCCTGAACTATTATAAATGGTATGCAGATCTCCTCCGTCATACTTTTGGGACATCGGTGCCCCTGCCGTCCAAAAACTAGAGCATATATGTCCTTCACTCTAACGGAAGACTAAATAGGGACACGTGGCGCAATCTTATCCATCGATAAATATTGGATCGATGGATAAGATTATGACACGTGTATGTCCGTTAGTATAAAGGGTATATATGCTCTAGTTTTTGGACGGTAGGGGCACCAATGTCCCAAAAGTATGACAGAGAGTATTTGCATACCATTTACGATAGTTCGAAGGTATATTTATCCTTTTTCCCTATTATTTTTAATGTATCCATCTAAATATTGCACAAAAAATAGTTTCAGTATAAGTAACGCAAACATAACAAATACTAATATCATCATAATTCGTACACATGCTATTTATCCTATTGTAAACTCCATAATGGCATGCTTTTCTTGAGTAAATATCTGATTTTGTTGTGCTATTTATACTTAAAATTTGTATATATAAATTGATTTAATTCAACTTTTTATTGAAAGGAAAATAAATATTACTTATCAATTTTTAAATTTAAAATCAAAATAAATTTATTGAATCAAATTGATTTGATTTTCAATTTGGATAGTCGTAGCCAGTGGACCACCACGCGGCCGCCTGAAAAAGTGTGCTGAGAGCCCACTCACCTAGAAGTGCCCCCACAAATGTAATCTCTCTCTACCATTCTTATTTATTAAGAAAGTCAAATCAAAATTTAATTAACCACTAAAATTATGTTCAATGAGTGAGTATATGTAACTTATTTCAATTGAACATTTGTATGTTTGATAAAATAATTTTATTCGTCATTTTAAATTTAAATTTAGAAAAAAGATATTAAATACAATTTGAAGTATTTATTAGGTAAAAAAATAGTTAATTATTTAAATAAGTTTTTTTAGTTATGCACATCATTAAAATGCCTAAAATTTTATGAATGATTGAGACTAATTCATATATTAAATAAGGTAAGTAATTAATATGTACTTGATATTGAAGATCACACTCAATTTTTGTTTTCTTTTTTAAATTGAAGTGAAAGTAAGGAATAAAAACACTTTGTCATATATTCAAGTATTTGATTAGAATAAATAGAAATTTAAGTGTCTAAATGAAATTGATAGCAAATTTAACGAGATGTCTGTGTACTAAGCCTTCTGATGAATTACATCCAATGGCCTTGTAAATTGGTGATTTTTACCCAAGATATTAAATTTTTACTTCCAAATATTTGTACTTGGACATTAAATTTATTAAGATTTTCAAATTTTTTAATTTTCCAAAAATTTGCTCAGATAACTTTTCAATTTCGAGACTTTCACTAATAAAACTTTAATTTTTTTTAATTAAAATATATATTCAAATACAACTTTAAATTCTAAAATCACAATTTCAAAATTTCATTTTAAAAAATTTCTAAATTTATGGCCAAATGGGGCTTAACCTAGGACCCTTTGCTTGTTTCCTGGGCTAACCTCTCAGTTTAAAAGTCGTTTTTTATAAAAACAAAAAAACTTGAAGTTCTGCTAATAAGGCAGCAAGGTCAAAAAGTTTAAAACCACTCACCTCTAAAATTATTTCAATAAATTATGAACCCGTCATTTAGAGTTGTTCAAAATTAAATTGAAACCAATAATTCATACTGAAAAGAGGTTATTGATTTTCCGGTAATGAATTATTGAGTAAGCAATTTCGATAATGATTTTTATTTTTTTATATCGGGTTATATTTTCTTAATGGTTTGAAATTTTTTCTTAAGGGGTGATCTAATAGTAAATTAATAAATTATATTTATATCATTTGACATATAAAATCCTTGACTTAGGATTTTAGTCTATACTTTCATTTCTAACTGTTTCAAACTCTCTGTTATTCCACAAGATGCTAGTGCTTGATTTTGAGCAAAATTGTAATCTATTAACTCATGTGCATGATTCATTTGGTTATCACCTTATTTCTACTAAATGATTTTCAATGTATTTTTTTGTGTAAAATTTAAACAATAATTAAACTGATAACGATCACTAATAATTGATAAATCAATATCTCAATAATTTTATAATAATTTAACATGCTGAAAAATTAATATTTAATAAATCAAACCGATAAATATTAATCGAACCGATCGATACATTGCGTGGCGTTTATTGGCTAGTTTTCATTGACCCACCCTTCTTTGGATGGGGTCCACTTACCACCCATCTCCTACTTTTTACGTGCGTTACTCTTAAGTCACGTGCATTTTCGAAGTAATCCAAGTGCACGAAGCAAATGACCCCATGAGTCATGACAAGCACTGCTACAAAGGGATTTATAAAGTCAGGCAAAAAAAAAGGAGATTCATGTGTTGCACACAATACAAACACAAAAAAATGGTCACACTAATAGTAATAAATACTTTTATTAATAATCCTTATATATATTAGTAATGTTTAAATTAATTATATATAAATTATTTTATATGTATAGTTTGGTTTGGTATATTAAAAATAGCATGCATCGCATAAAAATATTTACTTACAAGTTACAAAGATAGTTTTCACAATTAAGGTGAAAAAGATGTAAAAAAAGATTTTGAGGGGCAATTTGGTCTTTAACCATGCTAATGCATGTATTAAATATCATTGCATTACTAATAATTAAAAATTCATGATATTAGTAGAACACACCTTAATACACAATAGAATGTATAATTAATGCTTGTATTTAATTATACATAACATGAAAAAAAGTACCAAGCACGATATTACTAATACATAGAGTTAATGCTTTCATTATTTTTGCTAATACACATGGGTCGTTTGGTAGCGTGTATTAGCAAAAATAATGCATACGTTAGCTCTGTATATTAGTAGTCCCTTGTTTGGTACACTTTTTCACTTTATTGTGTATTGAGGAGGGTATCATTAATACCATGGATTTCTAGGCATTAGTATTGCAAAGAGATTTAATACATGCATTAGCATGGTTAAACACTCAAAAACATTTTTACATCTTTTCAATGAGTTAATATCTCAAAGACGAAATGGTCTAGTGGACCCTTGTACTTGTATGCGTTTGTATTCTGGACCATTTTACTTAACTATTTGTCAACGAGCCCTTAAACTCAACGAAACTCACCATTTTAAACCCATTTGTCTTTGTGTGAACTTCAAACACTCACCAAAAATGACACGTCGTCATCCACGCCAAATTTTAATGACACATCATTAATTATTTATTTTTTAAAAAAATATTTTTTTCTTTTTCACTTCATTCCTCCTTCATTCTTCCTTAACCATCTCTCTCCATTTTTTAAATTAGATCTCATCACCACAACTTCCATCTTCACAATTATCACCACTTTTCTAAATCATAAAAATCACCATTCTTGTCTATGTTTTCATCATTCATAACTTTCGGTCCTATTTTATATAACTTTGTCCATCACTTGAAACACCATAAACCTCTTTTTATCATTAATATAAATAAATCACCATTAAATATCTCAATATATCCTAATATTTGTACACCATTCTACACAACACATTCTATTTGATTTTACAAAGACATTTAATAATAATTTCTTACTCATCAAAATTATCAGATTTATCACCTCACACATTGTAGCACATTTCATTTCTAATCTGGGGAGGAAGAGAAAGTGAGAAAAAAAAAAGAAACTGGAGAGCGTGGGAAGGGAAAAAAGAGAGAGAAATGGGGGATTGGACAGGGGAAGAAAAATGGTAGAGGGGTGAATAAATCAATATCACTTCAAGTTAAAAATTAATGTCTTGCTAAATCCTCTATGTAGAAATCAATGGTGATATTCTTTAACACAATTTTCATGGAGTGAAGAAATTAATATCCCTCTATGTAATATTCCTCTTGGTCAAAAAGATATTCACAAACATAGGGACATGTTCTAATCCGTAGAAACATAGAAAAAAAAAACTAAACAAAGGACACCAAAATAGAAACTAAAGCAAAAAAGAAATAAAAAATATTTGAGGTGTAGAAAAAGAAGAGTTTGGAATTTGAGTTTTTTCATCTCCTTCTTTGTGCATTCATTGTGGATTTGAGCTTTATCAATTATCACCGTAAGGTTACTCCCCCACTCTTCATCCTTAGCTTTTTATTTTTCATTTAAGATTTACTATCTTGTTTTCAGATCTGTTGCGGTCCACTTCAGAATTTATTATCTTGTTTAAAATTAATAGAGGGATAAAAATGTTAAAAAAGAAGAAGAAGCTGAAGAATCATGGAAAGGGGAGAAAGAGAGAAATGGAAGAAACTAATATATTCTATTTAATATTATTTTTATATATTCTATCAAACTACTCCCAAGTCCCACCATTCCATTTTATATGTCATCTTTTGAATTTTAAGATTCAAACAAGTTTATTTTTTATCGTAAATTTTTTATAGATCTTTTAAACATTTTGAATTATCAATTATTGTGACTCATAGTACTTTTTACGTAGTTTACAAATATATAGATTTCATTTTTAAAAAATTGAAGATTCCATGCACAAATTTTTTATCAAACTTAAATTGTTTAACTCTCAAATAATAAAATGTGTCATATAAATTGGGACGGAGTATGAGTTAGTTTTTAAAACCAATCCAACCTAATCAAAACCATTTTGCTTTTCACAATCACAAAGATCAAAAATGCATAAAATTCAGAGCCCCAGAACAAACAAACCAGGAAGTTGACATTCAAATTAATTTGACCAACCCATGTCATTACAACAAAGCAACCTCCTCTCTAGAGGAGGAAACCACATTTTATTTCCATTTGTCTTTTTTAAAGGCTAATTTACAAGCAAATTGTTAAAGCTAAGAACAAGCAGCTATGAATTAGGCTAAAACTTAGTGCCTAATCAAGAACATCACAGAGTTTCTTTCGATAAACAACAACTACATACTTATGGGCCTAGAAGACTAGCTAACCCATTCTCTGTCCACTATTGAAAATGTAATCAGGATTTGGTGGAACCAAAACCATTCATATGCTGATGCACCTTCTTGTTAAAAATTTCCAATGGAAACCCCCTAGTAGTTGTAGTTGTGGCACCAGGAGAAGTCGAACTTGAACTCGGAGCCATGACTGAAACACCATCACCTAACTTGTTTCCATTCCCAGCACTTTTTGACACACATGAGCTGCTCAGTTTAACCTCACTAGCACCAACAGGGTTGACATTGATCAATGGGCTGGCCCGTAAATGAAGCCCAGCAACAGGTGGCGGCATATAGTACCCTTTTCCCACTGGCCAAACAGGAACAACACCTTTTGGGGCAATAGGTGCAAATTTTGACTCCTTATGCATGTCATAAAACTCGCTATTGGAAGCCCTTTTCCTCTTCCTCATCAAGCTTTCTCCCTCATTAATTGTCGCTGGTACTTTCAACATTCCGTTAACTTGTACAGCATTGGCCGGAACCGTACCAGTTCCAGTGGCAGCAATAATCGCTGGCTCAGCACGTTCCAGAATCCATTTTATAGTCTCACCTTCAGACTTATGTCCCAATTCCCGCGTTAATTGGAAGATTCTAGCAGCACAGATCGGCGACAGACGGACTCTTGTACCACGTCCTTCCACTTTTGCGTGCTTGTACTTTGCTGATTTTTTCACCACCTCCTGAGATGGGTCCGCTGCAATGGCGGATTCATGAGAATCGATAAGTAACGGATCAGCACCTAAAACCTTCGTCTCGTTAACGTCGTCAACTTTTTGTTTGTTCTCAACATTGACCATTTTGCAGAAAAATCCAAACTAGCTGAAATCCAAAAACAAAAATGGTTACAAGCAATTAAAACCTCACAAAATTCAGAACCAAAATTAAACACGCAAAAGGCGTGAAAAACGAAGATTAACATTTGCAAATGGTGTGCTTCTGAGTGATGCAAAATCAGAAAAAAAATGAAGCGATTTATCAGAATTCAGAAAGAAATTCGTTGTTGTTGTTGTCATCATCATCATCGTTTGTTCTAATGGTTGACTGATTGTAATTTTCTACAGTAAAAAAAGAGCATTTCACATGAAAAAAATTCTTGTCATCATCGTCAACGTTTGTTCTAATGGTTGAAGGATAGTTTTGAATAGTGAAAAAGAGTGAAAAAGTAGCATTTGACATGAAAAAAGAATGAACAGTAAAGAAGAAAACTTACAGAGGAGGATAAAAGACCTTAGGGAAAATGGAACCCACTTTGGTGTTGTGGGTTATATATATACAAGGATAATCTGGAAGGTTAATTTTAGATGGTCAGGCAATAAATGAGGAGATAATATTAAAGTTATTATTTAAGGAAGAAAAATGAAGTCATTTAATATATGAAAACATATTACTCCCTCTGTCCACTTTTATTTGTCATGTTGCGCTTTTCGAAAGTCAATTTGACTAATTTTCAAAGTTAAATTAGATTATATTAATTCGATATTTTAAACAAAAAAAATAGATATTCAAAAACTATATGAAAAGTACTATAAATTGCAATTTTTTGCATATCAATATGATGAAAAAATACATCTTAAAATGTTAGTCAAAGTTCTTATAGTTTGACTCTAAAAATAGAAACCATGACAAACAATAGTGGACGGAGGGAGTATTAAAGTTTTCTTTTGTTTAGGACAATAGAGTCACTCAATTTAAGAAAATACATTATTAATTTTTTTTTAAAGATAAAAAATCACTCAACTTATGGAGATAATTCATTAAAGTATCTTTTCTTGTTTTTAAAACAACAAAATCATCCAACAATTGTCTTCTCATTAAAAAATATATGTCACATATATGTTGTTTTTTAATAATAAAATGTATTTAACCTATGACACTACCTATTTGATTCACCCAAATAGAAAAGAAAATTTATTTTAAAAGTTCCCAAGTCTATTTTCCCATGATGTACACATGACATCACTAAACTTTTTTTTTATAATGTCATTGATGTACTTGGGAATTTAGTCTTAACAAGGATTGAGTTTATTACTCATACGTTGGCACGATGAATCGTTAGTATTCGATGAGAGAAAATATAAGTCAGTTGAAGAGCAAAAAAACATACATTGACATTTAATGAAGTAATGATTCATAAAATCTAATTTTGTGATACAATTAGCATATCGTAATTGCATTGCAAATGCTATTATTTAATATCGTTATTTATCATTTATGTAAAATAATGATATCTTACATACAATAACACTTGCATGCTATTTTGCATACAATAATACTTGTGTGCACCAAATCAACAAGTTATTATAAAGTTTTTTCCTTATAATTGACTTGTGGCGAGGAGCCAAACATTTCACATATTAAATTTTTGAACCTACAATATATGTTTTAGTTGCTCCATCACAACACACAAAGATGAGTATTCAAAGAAGGTTGGGATATATATAATGTATGAATCCCTTTACATTATTAAATATCTGAGAGTCATAACTATAAATTTGTTTTGAATAAGATTTGATGATGACATTTTGGTGAATCATTTTTTTCAAACATTAGAAGAAGAAAAAAAACAGTTGGATAAAGAGATAAATTGAGATGTAGTATCACTCTCTCATATCGTATATCAATGTGATCTTAGAGGTTTTTTACCAAATATTACAAATCAACGATCTCAAATCCATTTACTATCTTATCAAAGGTTACTAAATCTCATATTCCAGTTATGAATGCTCATATTCGATTTGATGTTCCGATAGGATAACCTATTATTATAAATAAGTTCGAGTCAGCGTAAGTGTAATAAATCAATAGATTCCAAGGTTTCGAATCTTCAAAAATGGAAACGAGCAAATGATCATAATATAAAGGTAAGGACCGATGAAAAGTTCCGAAACATAATAATTGATGAAACATCTAAAGAGGTGCAAATACCTAATAATAAGGTAATCACTTCCTAAAGAATTAATAAGGTGATTAAAGTCCAAATTATATGTGCTTTTACAGCAGCCATTTAAGGTGGGATATTACGAGGCAATTGTTTCTTTTAAGTAATAAATTTTGGACATGACTAATTTTTGACATTCTAATAACAAAGATATATATAGAATGAAGGCAACTTCATAAAATTTGTGTGAGCTGAGTGTAATTTCTGTTCAAGTAACTAGAAAGAGAAGATATTTGAGATTAGAATTTCTTCTTGGCATCATTAAATCAGTGTTCTCTATTCAATATCCAACAACATATGCCTTTGAATGACAAGTAACCTCTCAAACTTGAAGAATACCCTATTTTATGCAAGTTTTTCAACACCTACTTTTCCGGGGAAATGAGTG
>JAJOOO010018611.1:0-12897 GCA_029582685.1 Solanum piurae | reverse complement strand
CTCATGAAATCTTCAAATTTTTTAAAATGAAATTTATATATTTATAAACTACATAAAAAGTACTATAAGTCACAATAATTGATAATTCAAAATATTTAAAAGATATATGAAAAATTTACGGTCAAAGATAAACTTGTTTGAATCTCGAAATCCGAACTATGTCATATAAATTGGGACAGAGGGAGTAGTAGTCTAGGCGTCTAGCTATATATATAATTGCATGCGCACACTTGCAGCATACACACACACCCAATACACAGTGCAACACACTTTCTCTCTTTCGGATATATATATATATATTCATAAACATGGCCATAATGGATGTATACAAGAGATGTACCTAAAAGTAGAGAATTAACAAAACTAAATGATTCTATACAAACTCCACCCCATCATCTATACAACAAAAACTTTTTTGAGTGCCCCAAAAGTAAATACGGGAACAACGACTACTCCTCAACTGACTATACCTTCAAAAGCTCCCCTATTTATCTCTCTCCAAACAACCCACATTAGCGCTAGTGGAATCATATGGTATGCCCTTCATCTTCTCCTTATTCTCATGCTCTTCCAACAGCACATCAACTCTCTCACAGGTGTTTGACATTGCCTAAGAAGTGTCAAACCACCTAAGTATATCCCACCATAACCTCATAGTCAATCGCAAATCCTACTTTTTGGAAAATTTAGGATTTGAAATCATGATATCAAATCGCATGTTCAAAAGTTGATTTGAAATCATGATTCCAAATTGCATGTCCAAATGCCTACTAAATTTCTAGTTTAGAATTAAAGCCAAACTCGGTATAAACGACAGTAAAAAGGAAAAAAATTAAGAAAAAAGTTTATGAAATCGAACATTTGTGCAACATTCTTTCATAATCATAAATGAGGTTTGATTATATGATCTTCGACAATCCTTTCCTCATGAATTACGTTTTGTGGTTGAGTAAGGCCCAAGATGATGTAACATGATATAAGAGTCAGGCCTATCCCAATTATTACTTATCGATGTTAGGCCCCCATTTATATTGTCCATGCTCTAGATGCCTAGTCTTGGGCACCAAGGTGAAGTCCTACATCGTCTCATTTAGGGATGACATGCCTCTTTATATGGTCTTAGACAATTCTTCCTCATGAGCTAACTTTTAGAGTTGAGCTAACAAATCGATGTACGGTATAAATAAGATATTATTCAAATGAGAAACAAATCTCAAACTCAAAGCTAAAGTAAGGATAATGTTATATATTTGTGATTAGTGTTTGAAGATTGAATAATCCTTTTAGTAAGCGTATCATGCCATGAAGATATCGCTCACGTCAAAAACTGAAAACATGTCATGAAAAATAACAAACGTTTCATATCTATAGACAACATAACCTTTAAATTGGATGAAACACGAAAAGAAATCTAATTAGCAATACATATCCAACGAAATATATTCCCTTTTGTCACCTAAGGGGATGACCTAGTGGTCAATGAAGTGGGTTGAGCCCCATAAAGCCTCGGGTTCAATTTTCAACAGAAACAAAGCATTATGTATTTTTTTCTCATATGTTCTAGCTTTTGTCTGGTTTGATATAACGCGGAGTTTAAGGAAGTTAAAAAAAAATTGAATCAAAGATATGTAGAATTTACCAAAATGCCCTTGGATCTTGTAGTCTTAAACATGCATGTGTAAAGTTAGAATTAAAAAGATCACAAACAGGAAAAGATGCATTGTTTTGAAACAGACTAAAAATGAAAGTATGATGAATAAATTGAAAGGAGGGAATAATATTTTTTCTCTAAATAGATCCAAGCACAATGTTTTTAAAAATATCTATTCTTTTGCAATATTAGAATGCTCAAATGCAGCAAAAGATAATAAAAGGATCATGTAACTGTGATTTATGTGGTAAATAATTAGTGCTGTATCTTGAATACGATACTAAATGATCAAATAATGTTTGATTGTTCTGGTTGCTTATGGTAATTGTGTCCATAATAGCCAACCCAACAAATATGGAACGATAATACATAGTAAGCAGAAAGAATAATTGGTTAATCATTTACAAATAATCACTCTTTTCCTTGATGAATGTTTCCTATTTGGCTAAGAAAGAGTGTAAATTTTAGTTTATCAATTTAAAATTTAGAAGCCTACTTGTCCTTCCATGAAAAAAGTGTCACTATATGCATATCATGTTTTAGGCTTCCACTCCCTTCGAAATGTTGCTCAGGCAATCAATTAATGCCTAGGTTGGTAGCATCCATTCGTAGATAAAGTTAATGAGTCTTTCACATGTGTATCCTTTACCGAAGGGCTGCATCTCTTCAAATTAATTCGGTATTTTTTTATTTATTTTTTATAAGTAGGTCATTTATTTAATTTAGAAGGATATTTAGGTAATTTAACATTGTATCCTATATTTATGCATCTGTGTTTGTATATATATACCCTTACACGCCCTTTGTCATTAAAGCACATTATTCAGTTGTGCTTTGTGCTTGGAAGTCCCGTGGCGGATCTAGGATTCCTTAAGGGGGTTCGAAAAATAAAGATATAATGCTTGAGATTTGAATTTGGAACCTCAAGGTAAATTTTGATCCCCTTAACCACTGAGTCAACCTCTTATCTAATACATATTGAATTTAAAATATATCTAATATATATATTATAATTTTTGCAAAAGGAGTTCGAGTGAACCCCTCGTTACCTCCTAGATCCGCCCCTCCTTGGAACCCAATCACGTTCCCTAACCTTCTTGGAAGAATAGAGATAATCATGTCTTCATTTCACCTATTCATTTCTTCACGGTGTTCTTGATTTTTGGCTCAATTGCTGGACCACTAATCTAGTTCATTAGTTTCTCAGTGTTTCAAAAAGCTGCTCCAGGTTGATAATTTGGAGATTGGATGATTTAGAAAAGAGTTGGATGGATTAAGTATGTCATTTGCCTTAATATGTAAAATAGGTACCTTCTCTTGATATTTTGCCCAAGGGTATCACCTTATGCTGCATTTGGAGTCATCACAGGCGGAGCCAGGATTGCAGACTTGTGGGTTCTAAATTTTAAAAAGGATAACGATCTTAAAAATCACAAAACACAAATTATGTTAATGAGATGTTTGTCATGTTTGAAAACATTACCTTAGATATTGTTATTCTAAAAGCTTATTTTAATATTATGAAGATTTGAGTAATTTAATTTAAAGTTCTAAAATATTGTTAATGAAAGATGAATAATTTTTTAAATATAAATTTCGAACATTTTTATTATAATCTAGAATACTATTTTAAGTGAGAAAAAATTATTTAAATTCACCATTAATATTTTCGCACCTAAAATATATATCTTACTAGTTTCATTGTGACCTTGAACCATTACTATCTTCAAAAGTTAAAATTTCGAAAAGCAAATAACAATTATTCACTATAATCAATTATCAATATGTGGGATAATCCTAGAAAAGATTAAAAAATATTTTTTGAATAGATATTTCTACGCTGTTAAAGCAAACAAATAAGAAAACAATGAAAAAGGAGAGGCGAGAGTACATAGTATATATCGAAGGGCAGAGGTCGGATGATAGCAATCAGATCAACAATAAAAGTTAGAACCCTAACTTTTGAAAATAAATTTGGGTTAAAGTTTTTGAATATCTGAGTAGAAATCAGTAAAACTATATTTGGGTTAAATTTTTTTGAATGTAGTAAAAATCAATAGTTAGATATTGTTTTAGAGTATGACTCAAACACTATTTTTTTTTTAATCATTAACCGTTTTTAAAAAATATATATAAATTATCATTTGCCAATTTTCTATTTTTTATTTTAAAAAATCCGATGTTTTTATCTGAAATTAATTCCAAGAACATAGTGTCAAGAGTGGGTTTCGAGAACCCACAACGCACATATTGAATGACTTTACTGGGTGCGTGGAGACCACTGGGCCACTCGCCTCATTATGCTAGAGAGTTCACAAGAAATTTATGTGTACATTTTATTTGATATTTTAATACGAATATAAAATCTACGAAAAAGGCAGTGGGTTCGTCCGAATCCCTTCTTGCTTGAAATACCGCCTCTTCTATCAATCATGTCCCATAGCTTGATTGAAATAATTGTCATTCTCCACAATGAAACAAGAGGAAAAAAATGGCCCCACAGCAAGATCAGCTTGTGACTTGTTTCAATAGGGTACCCGAGGTCAGTCGTCGGAGAGAAAACAGTCTTATAACCAAGAGTATTAGTTAGTAATTGTAGGTTCAGTACCTCCACTCCTGTTGTTTGCTAAGTTGATTTACAAACCTATGCTGCTTGAAAATACAGCAGAATCGACCTCAATTTAGTTTAGAGATCTTCTTCTAGTACCAAACTGTAATAAGTTTTTCTTTCCCGTATAAGGAGCAAGAATACCAAACTGTAATTATAAGTGTTGTTATAAAGTGTTCCAAATAATATTGTAAGAGTGAATTAGATTACCAACATGGGTTGTGGTGCACTGATGGGATTGTTGCACCCTTAACCAGAGGTCTCGGGTTTGAGTCCTGGGAATGGAGAAAATCTTATTGGGAGCGCCACCCTCGAATGTGGGCTCCGGACACCGGGTGGAAAACCAAAAAAAAAAGAGGATAGATTCCTGCATTAGTTGGGGATTGGAGCGGTAGTCTCCTGATAGGAACTTGGGCAATACTTGCCTCATGAGTTAGGCCCAAGTGTCATATTTTTACATATATACATCTTTCTCTACACAAAAAGAATGGAGGAGAGGAAGAGTGTGCGTTAACTCGTTGCTAAAGTTAAAGTCATCATTTGGCATTCCTGGTATAAACTCTTCTGTATTTTAATCAATTCTTTTAGTAGTTTTCAATTAGTTGTGAAAATACCTTGCAAATGAGGATGTCCAATTATCATTCTAAAAAAAAATAGGATGTCGAATTGTAAACAATGGGAAAAGAACCCTTCTTTATGCAAGGCCTGTGTTCTTTTTCTTCTTCTGTTTTTTTTTTCGGGGGGGGGGTTTCTTGCATTGGGAGGAAATTAATTTGGAAAGCAGTCTTTTATATTAAATTAAGGCATTTTAATACGAATAACTACCTTGTTTGATTTGAAAACTAGGCTTATTTTTGAAAAACAATCTAAAAGGATTTTCAGAAACCATCATCGTGATCTTGTCCTCCAAAAACAGCAACTTCTTTGGTAAATGTTGCATCCATTATTTTTTTAAGCCAAACCACAAAATTATCCTAATGCTACCTAATATGCTTATGCGTCGTGAATTAGGCCTTTATGTGTCCTCATTTTTTTAAGAAAACTTTCTAATTCTTCGTTGTCTTTCAGTTTCTTTCCTCTTCATTTGAGGTGCTATTTCCACTTCACCAACTTCAGTATTGTTTACATTTGTTAAAAAAAAATATCCTATCGAAAAAGTGTCATTTACATTGGAAAACCCTGGGTCTGTCAACTCTGATCCTGCACAGTTCCCTTTCCTCCTCCTGAATTTACCCTTGTGCTGTATAACCCTTGAATAAACACTGCCATATGGTAACTTAAATGTATTTTTTGAACACTCAGTCGCTTATAGTACTGAATTTTGATGAGTTCAGGATGGTCTTAAGAAGACGCATGACAAGGGGAAAGAGGTTGCAAGGAAATCAAAATGTGGCTATTCACATGCTGCAGGTCTGTTATTTAAATTTTATATGATCTTATTCTTGCTTCAGCAAATTAGTGAGTGGCTTTGAGTATTGCAGGATGAAGCACTTCTATCTATTTGGAAACAACAATCGGATCAAGACGCCGATACCCTCAAAATGAAAGAAAATTGTAATAGCTTACAAACGGTAATGCTTTCTGACCTATAAAGTTATGAGTGCCTTGGATATAGTTTTAACCTTACATTTGTGACTCCCCTCAGATGTTTATTTGATTTCTCTTGCATTCTTATGGAAGTGTAAAATTAATTGAGATAGAAGATTCAAAATGAACATTTCTTTTGCTCTATATTGCTTTGTTATACAAGTAGCACCTAGAACTCAGTTGAAAGCCCCTTCTCATTTAGTTCTCCTGGGTTAAGCAAGGTTGCCTTGCTACCAGCCAGGCAAATTAAACTTCAAATGGAGCCTTATGTTTCCAACACCAGTGGATCCCTGTGTATAAACAACAACCTGACCTTACTGTAAAAAAATAATTCTTACTGTAGCCTTTCCATGTTAATTTATCTTCACGGTCTGTTGTCCCCTGGAACACCTCCAGCTGCTGCAGAAGTTGAGCAACTTCGTCAATTTTCCAGTCATTTAGTAGCCTCCTGAAACTGAAATTCCACCCCTGTTGACTCAATACATCTGCTATATTGTCCTGATTTCCCCAATAATAAAGTCAATCAATGTATTTCCAACATTCTAAAGCTAGAGTTGGTGCTCTCTGATATTCTTTTTTTTTTTTTTTAATTGTGTGAACAAGTTGAATGCTTTATTTCTGAAGTAAATAGATTAATCATATGAATTCTATCTTTAACTACTTTCTATATGATGGTCGCTCTTTTATAGGTTCTTGGTCGGAATGGATTGGAATGTAATGGACTCGAGACATTGTGCATCAAAGACCAGAATTTCTCTGTTGAAAGTAAGCTAAGCTGTTGCTTTCACTGTTTTTCCTTTTCTCTTTCGTTTTCCTTTCTCTTCCTGTAGTTGTGAGGTTGGGGGTAGAGGGGTGTCTGAGCTACTTTAGATTCTCACTATTATATCGTCACTGTGTCGTTTAGATCCTTCATAATCCCATCACATCCATGTCGGTACGATTTGGGTGTGGGTGTAGGATCTACACAGGATTTGGTCAACCTAACTTGGGTGATTTGACTATAACAATGACTAAGAACTATAGGTTGATCAGATATTTGGTTTAATTTTTGGATTCATGTATAAGTACCAGAATACTTTGCTATTATAGGAAATATCTTGAAAAAATAATAATTTAATTAATTATTCTTATCACTGTTTTGTGGTGCTTGAAGGTGCAGGGAAGGTTGTTGGATGGGCGTTGAGCCGTCACTTGATGCAGAACACTCGAGCAGATCCTGACATGACACTTGTTTTATCTCCTGTGAGGTAATCGAAATAGCAGCAGCTGAGTTTTATATATCACTTGCTTAATGCCCTTAATATGTCTTTTCTGTACAGGTTGATGGTCAATTTACCAGATGCTCCAAACAAAGCAAAAATTCTAAAAGTGATACTTGCAAAAGAAGACTTGGCTCAGGATGTTGATCTGGATTCAGTTGCAAGTATGACAAATGGACCTTAACTCCTTAATGTGTCTTTGCTATTCATGTTTGCTTGGATAAATGATTAGTCCTGTTTCATCATTCTGAAGTTCGAAGACACTTTGTTTTCTAATTTAACTCTTTTATTATGTAGAGTCTCTTTGTAGCAGCTGCATATCAACCCATTAGAGAGATTGTAGGAAAAGAAAAGAAGGTATAGCTTTTCTATGTTTGCTGTTTGTTCGTTGGTTGCTTAACTTAGCTACAAAAATAACATGTTGGCTAAGGTATAGCTTTTCTCTGTTTGATGTTTGTTCGTTGATTGCTGAACTGAGGCAGAAAATAACATGTTGGCTCTTCCACTAGATTTTCTCCGCGATTCCGTTATGGATGTCAATTCCACTTTCTTTTAAAAAAATTTCATGGGTTTTAGAGGATCCTTTTGAAGCATCTTAATTCAACCACCACAGATCTGAAGTGGATTTTTTTTTCAAAGTTTAATTCTTTGGTGCTTTTGGTAATCCTGCTTTCTTACAAAATCACCGAGTTAAAACTCCAACAACTTGGGTTTGTTAAAGAAAAAAGGCAGTCTGGTGCATCATCCACCTCACACGGTGCCCGGTGCAGAGAAGGGCTGAGCTTCTTGAGTGGAATGATCTGTATGGAGAAGGGGGCTCTCCAAAGAAGCAGTCCTTTAGTTACATCATGTAAAGATTATGTAAATGTTTATCTTCATCCCAACTTGTGATTATCAATGTGTAAAATTACTTTTTATGTAATAAATATATATATATATATAATAGACGTTGAATCTTCTTGATTTCTTTGTATGCTTACTTTTTTATATTTTAAACTTCCTTTAGTAAAAATCTTGATTCCGTCGATATGTTTAGGTATTTAGATCACAAATTCGTGAATTAATTCTGCTATTTATGCAGAGAAGGGCAGGGTAGCAAATCCATCATTCTCTAGTTTTGGCTATAGTTGGCCTAAAAGATAGTTTTAGATGAACTTCTCAATCATTAAAAAAAAGATACTTAATTAGGACTCAAGGCATTTAACTTATGCTAATTGTAGAGTGATGGATTTGATTTTGTAATTTGATTAGTTGTAAAGGTAAAAATGGACCCAAAAGATGGATTGAGGGGTATTTTTAGCCAAATAGATGAATGAGAGCTAAATTTAAATCTTTTTGGATAGTCCAAGGATATTATTGATCATTTTTCGTACTTTTTATTCCATGCAAAACAAACAAATGGTATCACATGGGTTATGGGATAATGATGAGATTGTTTTATTCTAATTAGATGTCTTTAGTTCGAACTTTAAATATAGAGAAAATTTTGTTAGGAGCGTCACCAACTCGTGATATGAATAAAATCTTGTTGGATTGTCACCTCCAAATGAACCTACTATGCAATGTTCGAATTTAGTCGAATTTAAATACGGATTCCGAACCGGGAAAATAAAAAAAATTAAAAATGATTATAATGTACTTTCCTTTCTCTTTCTCTTTAAAGAAAAAAAAATAAAAGATGGTAAAGTCAAAGGGTCATGACAAGTGTGAGGGGTAGTTTAGGTATTTCATCTAACGTCACTCGGCTTTGACGGACCAATCGCTATTTTTTTTTCTACGTGTTAAGTAACAACTTCCCTCAGCGATATTTCATTTGTATCGATCCGAAGGGCTCATTTCAATTTCGCCCCAATTGAGATCGAGATCCAGAAGAAAAAACCCTAATTTTGCTTTCAGATCCAAAATGGACGCTCTCGATACTGTTTTCGATCCTCTTAGAGATTTCGCCAAAGACAGCGTTAGGCTCGTCAAAAGGTGCCACAAGCCTGATCGCAAAGGTACATCATCTGTTGTTTTTGTGGATTTAGTTTTCGATTTTTTCTATATGGAGATATATGGTTTATATATCGTTTAAATTTGATTGTTTGTGGTACAGAATTTACCAAGGTTGCAACCCGTACAGCGATCGGTTTTGTTGTGATGGGATTTGTTGGATTTTTCGTCAAGTTGATATTCATTCCAATCAACAACATCATCGTTGGTGCTTCTTAAGTGGTAATTTTTCTGCTTTACCTCTTGTTAGTGCGACTCGGTATTTTAAATCGTGATGAAAGTTCGTTGATTTCTAGTTGTTTATATATGATGATTGGTTGTTAGATATCTTTTTTTTTTGTGGGATCTCGAGACTTGCTTGGTTAATTGCTGGTTCTATGTTGTATTATATCCTGGATAATCTTACACTGTTAACATGTAGAAGGATCTTATTTGGTATTCGATATACGTGCAGGTAAATTGAAACATATTTACAAATTGCTCTCAGGTTTAATTATGTTAGGATATGTCGTACAGTAGGCTTGCATGTACTAATATTCAAGCGGTGGCACGAGTTGAGTCAAAGGATCAAAATTGAGCACTTTTTGCTTTTAGTAAGCTTACCCTTAGCTGTACACAGGAAATGTGTGAGTTTCTACATATGAATGGAGCTTGGGTTCTGTGTGATAGATCTAAGTTGATAATGTGCTCCAATAAGTTACTTCAGAAAAGGCATAATGCTCAAGGTAGTTCATCCTAATCAACATATAGTCAGTGGGATTCTTGTAAAAACAATAATATGATCATTTAATAATGCTATGCTGTTTCCTTAATTTTCACTAGATAGGACAGACATCATTTAGCTCATATAAAATCAAGAGGAGAGTAGAAACATGATTATCTCGAAGTTGAATGTTGATTGATAAATATATCTTTTGCCTATTAAAAAAGCTTAAGATATAATATGTAATTATGCCTGGTGGATTCAGGTTGGTAATAACACCATTATGTGACTAGACATTCTCTCTTTTTAATCTTCTGTTTTGTGGCATTCTTGTTTTCACTTAATTCTCATGGATGCCAATTCCAACCACACTCCAACTCCTGAAAGAAATGAAAGAGTACTTTCTCTTTATTTTATCTGTCCAGATGTCATGAGGAATTGGTACTCATATTAGTGCTATCAAGAAAAGAAGAGATGTAATCACATAAACAAAAGAAAGAAAAGGAAAAATTGAGTAGTAATATCAGCAAAAGTGAATATGTTAATGATTATGGCATGGTGTCTTTGTAGTTTCTCCGCTGTCATGCTTTTCAAGTTGATCATATCTAAATATGTTTATAAAGCCAATCACACTAATTTGTGGTTGAGATTTATAGCATGTTTAGCCGAGCTTTCAATTTTTGCTTATTTTGGAAAGTGCTTTTAGATAAAGTACTTTCAGAGAGTAGCAGTTTGTGATTTGCTTATCAATTTGAAAAATTCTTCTGTTAATATTAGGGAAAAGCTATTTTAGTAGCTTTTGAAAAGCTACTTCAGTTACTCCAAAGCACTTCCTTTCTTTTTTCGAAACACTTGGTCAAACACCTCAACCTTTTAGAATAAGTAAGCACTCTTGGATTCCCCAAAAGCTTTTGGCAAAACAAGCTATTAGTTGATTGAACCATATGTATGCTTTTGGTGATATTCATTTTTAACCTCGCGAAGTTATCTTTGATATTGATCCTTCATCCTTTAAATTTTGACCACAAATGGTGTATGAAATTTGTTGAGTTTCCAATACTTTGTTTCTTTCTAGAGTGCTTTATCAATTCCCTTGCCAGTAATACCTGGGACTACTAACTAATATTTGTTGATTTATGTAATGATCCTCTGCAAAGAGAAACTGAACTTCTCTCTATGTGTAACTGCAGGCATCGTGAAGGAGAAGAGTACAACTGGAGATGTAGAGCAAGAGATAAAAAGTGATGCAAAATCTTAGTTTCATAGTGTAATCCATAGCAGTTGGTATACCATGTAGTCTTATTTCTGAACCGCCTCAGCTCACATTCCCCTCACCCGATCCGTTTTCAGATTTTGTAAACTTTGCTGTTGATGTCAAGACACCCTTTTTTATTCTACTTTTTGCACCTTGGTGGGTACAGTTTTGAACGTTCCTTGATAGTGATTTCTGATATGGTGGTAGGAATTATTAAATGAGTTTGAAATGGATGGTGAGGAAGGGGTATATCCTTCAGTACCAGAAACTGATCGTCCTGTCTTCCAAATCCTGCTCCTGCGGAGTGACATAAGTCATAACTAAGAAAAAATTATGTTTAATAGTCCATGAAACGCTTTATTTGAAGCATGATATATTTAAATTCTTCAAATTTATCCGACTTGGTCTTAATTAGACTTTCAAAAATGATGGTGAGGTGTGGAACGAAGTCTTGAACTTCAATGGTGATGAAAAAGATGGAAATAAAGATTCAAGATAAATGGGTTTTGCGGATTATCTCTTTCCTTTAGGGACATAGTCAACTTTGTAACAGAAACCAAATTCCGTCATGGATGTGGAGTTCATAACGAACTCCTTGAGATAATCATATTAGAGCATCCAAATTCGACGGTTTACCCATAGAAAGAAAAGAAGTGTGTTTTACAACTCAAATTTATTGTAGATAGTTTCCTTGAAGCAACAATTTTTGGACTTCAGAACATCAGTTGAGTAGTAAAGTTAAACAGATAAAAGGTGTTCAAGGATTCTCAATTTTGTTCCATCACTGTAGTAGCAATATAAATTGTATGTTATCTACGTGTTCTTCCAAAAGATCAATGCACTTGTCTGGTGCAGTTATTTTGAGTACCCATCATTGTGGCAAATAAGTCATAAACCAACTGATTAGAAAGAACAAAAAATTCGACATCTGCAGGCAGGCATATTACCAGCTTTTGTTATCTTCAAGATTGCACGAAAACAAGAAAACTATAAACACTATCCAAGAACTTAAAACAAAAGAGAGAAAGTAATGAGGAACCAATACAGCTACATGTGAACATAGCCATATCAGCATATAGCACTGGCAGCTAGCAACCCCAAAAGGATTTTAAAGAGTAAAATCCAGGAATACACAAAAGTCGAGTTTTATACAGACAAAGATTCAAGTCGGTTACAGTTAAACAGTATCCATAGACAGAAGCCATAAAAGGTGGATTCACATTTGAGAGAAGAAATTACATTTCCCTATCATAACCATCAGTTTCACATGTGCTGTTAAGCCTCCAAACCGGCAGCAGCGAGATCTTTTAACTGCAGCAAAGGAAAAGGGAGAAAAATTAGTACCAAGGTTTAACGGTTGGACAATATGGATAGCGTTTTTAGATCCTGAAGAATAATCATATGAAAAAAACCATAAATCATGAAGACACAAAAAGCATTATATTTGTTGCCATGCCAATTAAATAAGATAAATTGAGAAACTACAATCAACGAACAGATAGAATTGTGAGAACCAAAAGCCAATTCTGTGACCACATCAACCTTGATGTTCATTGCAGGTACGGCTAAAGTGTAGGCAACATATTTCAACTTTCAAACCAAGATTCCACTGTGATATGAAACAAATGACTTTTCCTTTTATATGAAAAAAAATACCTTAAGACATGCAAGGAAAGAGGAGAAGTCATCATCATCAATGATATCTGGTTCATGAATTAGAGTTGCACAAAAAAAATTCAAAAAATACATTAATCAAACTGGAGGCTACGTGTGGATAAATACATGGAAAAATAACGTGCCTGCTAAAAAACAATTGTATTCAACCAGGGATTACCAAAGACA
>JAJOOO010018610.1:0-20563 GCA_029582685.1 Solanum piurae | reverse complement strand
AGCTATTATAATTACAAATAAACGTCTTGGTAACATATAGATCATTACAAAATCTGATAATTTCATAGGAGTACTATTTTTCTTTCAAAGTTGACCAAATATCAATTGTGATCAAATTAAAGGACGCATTGATATATTAAGGCAAAAAAATAATTTATCAATTAGGTCACTTGTTAAGCTATTATAATTACAAATAAACGTCTTGGTAACATATAGATCATTACAAAATCTGATAATTTCATAGGAGTACTATTTTTCTTTCAAAGTTGACCAAATATCAATTGTGATCAAATTAAAGGACGCATTGATATATTAAGGCAAAAAAATAATTTATCAATTAGGTCACTTGTTAAGCTATTATAATTACAAATAAACGTCTTGGTAACATATAGATCATTACAAAATCTGATAATTTCATAGGAGTACTATTTTTCTTTCAAAGTTGACCAAATATCAATTGTGATCAAATTAAAGGACGCATTGATATATTAAGGCAAAAAAATAATTTATCAATTAGGTCACTTGTTAAGCTATTATAATTACAAATAAACGTCTTGGTAACATATAGATCATTACAAAATCTGATAATTTCATAGGAGTACTATTTTTCTTTCAAAGTTGACCAACTAAATTTTTTGCAAGGCCAATATTATCTCCATCATTATTATCACTCAATATTTGGAGTACTATTTTTTTCTTCTTCTCAAAATTAGAATTCTAATGTTCCAATCCCCAAAGTAAACAAAGTTTTCTATAAATATGGGGTCCTTTTTTTACTTTTATAAAGGAATTAAAGAGCATTTTCTCCGAACTCTAATGTTTCTCAAAGATTACGATAAATATTTGTATTGAAAACATTAATTACCATAAAATGCACTTGACATTTTTAGTAATATTGACAATGTATTACATTCACACAGGGGCGGCTCAATATGATTTGTGCCCTATGAAACAGAAGAAGTACTACATTCACACAGGGACGGCTTAATATGATTTGTGGTCTAAAGCAAAATTTTAAATGAAGCCTTAATTTTTGTTTCTCAAGAAAAAAAATGATTTTAATACTTAATTTGTTTAAATTTTATTTTTTAAGCTTTTGTGAAGCAAAATTGTGAATAAATTTATTTTATGATCAATTTTATCAATTTTAATTTTAAGAAAAATATTTCAGCCGAGATAATTGTTATTCAAACTCTATAAGTAATATATGCATTTGGAAAATAATAAAATCTTCAGATCTAATTGAAATATTTCTTACCTTTCTACTCCCTATGTCCCACATGTTCATTAAGCAAAATAATAAATATAGGGTATAGTTTACTAAGTTATTCCTATTTATTCCTAAAATATTTTGGTTCATCTTAAAATCAAGTGCTTCTATTTTCGTTCCTTGTAAACTCTCATACACAATAAGTTTTGCATATATCACTATAACATCTATTGACATGTGAATGATACAATCTTATTTTAAATATTGAAAGTGCTCAAATTACTCACACACATACACATTCTTTGCCCTTGTAGTACAATTTTTTTGGATGAAAATGTGCAACCTAAGTTTGACATAGGCAAAAGATAATAACTGAAGATATTATTTGTGCAGCATGTCAATGAAGATGTTGGGACTCTGATCAATAAAGTGATATTACACAAGTAAAATGACATAAGGTATTATTAAAGAACTTAAATTTTTCCCTTTTTAGTTCAATTGTTTTATCTTTTCTACATTACTTGTTCCTATTATAAGAATTGTCCCCCATTAGTATCATCTCTTCACCTAAAGGGAAAATGATCTTCAAATAAAATTGTATAATTAAATATTTATTGTCTATATTAAATTTTCCTCATAAAAAAATTTGGTTTTAGAATTCTAATTTTGAAAATGAAGTTCATATAATTAGTGTTGTATATTTTAATTGGCCATTACATGAAGAAAATTAGAATAGTCTTCTAGTATATACAAGATGTTAAATGGTCAATAAAAATCTATCTATTTCACGTTTGGAACAACAAGATCGATTCTTCATAGTTAAAGTTGAATTGAGACCAAGGATCAATATCTCAGCGAAAAATATTATAGAAAAAATAAATCAAAGCATATAAAATCAATTGTCATTTTCAACTGAAGTACTCCTATTGTTGATAATTTGTAGACTTTGCGAGCCTCAACAACTAATTATATGTGGAAAAACTCTTCAATTTATTTTACGACTCAACATACATGTGCAATGTATGTGTACATAAAATTAAATATTATACTTAAAAAAGATGTAAATACACTATAAGTTAAAATAATTAATAAATTTAAAAGGTATAACATAATTGCGGTGATTGCATACATAATAGAGTGATCAAAGAAAATTCAGCCACAAATATGGCAAGATTGAGGAAGTCTCTATCATTAATTAGAGTTTTTAAACTCAAATATTGAAATGGAAGAAATTCTTATAATTAGTATTTTCTCATTTAATAGGCTCGTATGTATCGTAAATTTAGATAAGCCTGTCAATAATAAATTCAGAATATATATTGAATGGTCAACAAAAATATCAAAAAGAAAAATTTCAAAGGGTTATAAAACCTATCACCATAATGATCAACTCGAGTATCCCTAATCCTTCGGTTAATACTCTCTAGACTTTCATGTATCTATTTTTCTCTCAAATTTAATAACTAGGAAATCTACAATTAGGTAAGTTCTTAATAACCTAAAGTGTTCTATTCTTCAAAGATTTGAGTTTTTGCAACTTTATCTCTTTTTTTTTTTATTCTCCTTCTAGTGTATGCATGAAGGCATCCAACAAAATGAACTTCTTGTTTTTCATCTTCCCCCATTTTTTTTCACTTCGGCAAAAAATGAGAGATGAGTGTATGAGTTACAGGGAATGGAAGAGAATAAATGTTGATCTCATTTTCCTATCTCTTCTGATTTTCTGTAACTTTTACGCTCATCACTCATTTTCTGTCAAAGGAATTTTTTTTGGGGAAACTGGAAAACAAAATGTTCCTTTTTTCGAACTCCTTCATGCATGCTAGAAAGAGAATGAAAAGAAAAAGAAGAGAAATTGCAAAAACTTGATTCTTTGAAGAATAGAATACTTTGAGTAATTAAAAACTTATCTATTGTTGATTACCTGATTATAAAACCTGAAAGAAACAGAGATACTTGAAAGTCTTGAGCGTATTAATAGCAGGATTGGGGGTACTCGAGTGGATCGATATAGCGATAGGTTTTATAACCTTTTTAGATATTTCTTTTAGATATTTTGTTGACTATTCACTATTCTGAATTTACAAACGGACTTACTAAATGAGAGGTAAGTGATCATCCCAATTCCATTTGAAATCAATCACACAAGCCCTCAACATATCTTCTAAGGTCTAGATAGTGCGCTCTGCTTGCCCATCTGTCTGAGGATGAAAGGCAATACTCAAGTTCACCTTTGAACCCAAGCCTTTTTGGAATGACTTCCAAAACTGTGCAGTAAATTGCGTACCTCTATCTGAAATAATGGAGACTGGAACCCCGTGAAGTCTTACCACTTCTTGTATATATAGCTTAGCATAATCTTCTGCTGAATGGGTAGTCTTCACCGGTAAAAAGTGGGTTGATTTTGTCATTCTATCGACAATCACCCAAATGGAATCATGTTGCCTGCGAGACCTTGGTAAACCTGTGATGAAATCCATATTAATCATCTCCCACTTCCATTCCAGAAGTTCTACATTTTGAGCCAAACCACCGGGCCTTTAATTTGGTGCTCTACTTTAGCTTGTTAGCAATTTGAACACTTGGCAACAAATTCTGCAATGCCCTTCTTCATACTATTCCACCAATATACCTCTCTCAAGCCACGATACATCTTTGTGGAACCCAGATGAATGGAATATCTGGAACTATGAACTTCATCCATGATCCTCTCTTGGAGTCCATCCACCATTGGTACACACAATCTACCTTGATATCTCAGTACGCCATCTCCCCCTTGTTCAAAAGCCATAACTTTCTGCTTATGAACATTTGCCTTCAATTCAAGCAAAATGGGATCTTGGTCTTGCTTCTCTTTTACTTTTGACACTAATGATGATTCAACCCCATTCATCACCACTACTCCTCCTTCTATGGAATCCATTAAACGGACTCCTAAGCGTGCAAGTCTATGCACATCTTTCGCTAACTCTCTTTTTTCCTCCTCAACATGGGCAGTACTATCCATAGACAACCTGCTTAAAACATCAGCAACAGCATTAGCCTTACCTGGGTGGTAAAGAATACTCATGTCATAATCCTTGAGTAGTTCTAGCCACCTCCTTTGTCTGAGGTTAAGCTCTTTCTGAGTGAATATATATTGAAGATTCTTGTGATCAGTGAATACATCAACATGAACACCAAACAAATAATGACGTCATATCTTCAAAGCAAATAATACAGTAGCCAACTCTAATTCATGGGTTGGGTAATTCTTCTGATGAACTTTCAACTGTCTAGAGGCATAAACTATAACTTTGTCATTCTGCATTAATACATAACCCAAACCAACTCTAGATGCATCACAATACACAACAAAACCCTGAGTACCTTCTGGTAAGGTCAACACTGGGGCAGTAGTCAACCTCTTTTTCAATTCTTGAAAGCTTTTCTCACAAGCTTTAGACAGTTGAAACTTCACTGTCGTCTGAGTTAACTTGGTCAAAGGTGACGAAATAGATGACAACCCCTCTACGAACCTTTTATAATATCCAGCCAAACACAAGAAACTCCTAATATCAGTTAGAGATGTGGGTCTAGGCCAACTCTGCACTGCCTCTATCTTCTGAGTATCAACTCTAATTCCATCAGCGGAAACTATGTGGCCTAAGAATGCCAAAGACTCAAGCCAAAACTCACATTTCGAGAACTTAGCATTCAACTCCTTATCTTTCAAAGTCTGAAGAACTATTCTGAGATGGCTAACATGATCTTCTTCTTTCCTTGAATAGACTAGTATGTCATCAATGAAGACGATAACAAACATATCTAAATAAGGTTTGAAAACTCTATTCATAAGGTCCATGAACGTTGCTGGTGCATTAGTTAAACCGAACGACATGACCAGAAACTCATAATGACCATAGCGGGTCCTGAATGCTGTCTTTGGAATATCACATTCCCTTACTTTCAACTGATGGTAGCCAGATTTGAGGTCTATCTTAGAAAAACAAAAGGCACCCTGAAGTTGATCGAAAAGATCATCAATTCGCGGAAGAGGATATTTATTCTTGATGGTAACCTTGTTCAACTGGCAGTAATCTATACACATCCTAAGGGAACCATCTTTCTTTCTCACAAATAAGACTAGAGTGCCTCAACGTGAGACACTTTGTCGAATGAAACTTTTATCTAAAAGATCTTTCAACTGCTCTTTAAGCTCTTTCAACTTCTCTTTAAGCTCTTTCAACTCTGCTGGTGTCATGATATATGTCGAAATAGATATAGGACGAGTATTTGGAAGAATGTCTATGCTGAAGTCTATTTCTCTCTTAGGAGAGACTCCAGGAAGATCATCTGGAAAGACTTCTGGAAACTCTTTTACTACTGAAACTGACTAAATATGAGGTATCTCAACACTAGAGTCATTAACTTGGACTAAGTGATAGACACACTCCTTGGGAACTAACTTTCTTGCCTTAAGGTACAAAATAAAACGACCCTTAGGCACTGCTGAACTGCTCTTCAACTCTAAAACTGGTTCACTGGAAACTGGAACTTGACTACTCGAGTTCTGCAATCTATTGATTCATAACAGGCATGAAGTCAGTCCATACCTAGAATGACATCAAAATCTACCATGTCTAACTCAACTAAATCAGCCATGGTACTCATGTGATTGACGGAAACGGAACAATCACGATAGACTCTTTCTACTAGAATAGACTCACCATCAGGTGTAGAAACACTAAAGTGCTCAAAAAGTTGCTTAGGAAGAACATCAAAATTGAAGACTTGGATCATACAAGTGACAACATCTGGCGAATCCTCTTGCTCTTGACGACTAGCGATAGTATAAAGACGGTTTCCTTCTCCGTCTGCCCTTGAAATAGCTCATCTAGATGTAGCTCTATCTGGTGGAGCAACTGAAGAAAATTGGGCACTCTATTGCCCCCATTACCATTACTCTGTCTGCTTTTAGGACACTCTCTCATAAAATGACCATTCTGGCCACACTTAAAGCAACTAGTGGAGCCATCACGACACACCCTTTAGTGGCTCCTACCACACTTAGCACATGCAGGAGTCGTAGTACCCCCTTGTTCCTTATTACCTTGCTAATGCGCAGGTCTAGCTCTGAAGTTCTAAGAATTATGACAATTGTACTCACATTTGTTCCTTGGTGCAGGTGCACTAGCAGATGATGAAGTAGGTCCTTTCTGCTTATGTTGGAAAGAAGACCGGTTCGCATTACTCTTTTGCTGCCCGAATTCATTCCCTGATATCTTAGTCCTCTTATTCTCAAACTCTTCTCTATCCTTCAGCTGGTTCTTCTCAACTTGTTGCACATGGATCATCAACCTTGATATGCCCATGTAACCTATTAACATGGCTTCCTTACCTTCCTTACTTGATAGACAAGACAGCCCAACAACAAATAAACTAATTCTGCTCCTCATGTCAGCAACCATCTATTTGCTTCTCTTAGCTCACAAGGAAAGAAACATCTCATGAAGGTACTCTCGACCATAGGCAACCTCAAAATTGGTTACGTGTAAGCACTAGTTAGAAAGAAACATTTTAGAGATAAAACTCTAATGCACGAAATGAGTATGAAAGGAGTGAAGGAATTTCCTAAATGTTGCAGCCTCCTAATTATAGATGTGGCGCACTTCACATAGATAACTAGGACTTTACAAACACAACTTCATAGACTCCCTAGGACTCTTAAACTCTGTGCTCTGATACCAAGTTTGCCACGCCCTGAGCCTACATCCTGAACGTGGTCGGCACTCAAGAACCATTGCTGGCCCTAGGCGAACCCTTGGCCTGGCTTTCTTACGCAACGGAAGACTTTACTGAAGATAAATAACTTTAAAAATAAGTAAACGAAACTACTCAAAATATAACTTAGAATGTATTATAATAACATTCACAGCCAAAGTGGCAACTCAAGTCTCAACTTAACTGAAAAGGAAAAGTAAAGAATCATGAACTAAAATCACTAACTCTGTATATGAAGCCTCTAAACAACTGAGATGGGATTTGGGACAAGACCCACGACATCCTAATGAACTTAAATATTGAAATCAATAAAAAAGGATCCTTCGGAAATCTAGGAGGCTCACCAACTGACTCTGAGTGCTCAATTGGATCAACGAGGCGCTGGATGATGATCCTAATCCTGATTAACTGCGTCTGCATCATAATAAGATGCAGGACAAGTGGCATCGGTACATTGAATATACGAGTATGAGAGTTGGAATGCTAAACATAACTTAAGCTTGAAAAGAATCTGAAAGAAACACTTACCTTGGTTTTACTCAACTCCTAAATAACTCAACTCATAATAAAGCAATAAAACACATGCAATATATGAAAAGCTTTATAAAACTGTAAAAACAACTTAGCTCGTTAAAGAAAATGCAATAAATAAGCTCAACTTACTCATATAACAAAGTAATATCATTTCTGTGGGAGGTTCTCTAACCGACAATCACCACTATAAGACTAAGTGGTGATACATCGTCTTGCCCATGCTGCCAGAACTGTCCTTTACTTTGCCATCATATAGAACGCTTAACTTAGTGGATCCACTAGCTTATGCTAAAAGCATCTTAAGGAGTCATCTAAAAAGTATGATCCTTTACTACCCATGATGACTACATGGTTTATGGAGATGTGAGTTATCTGAACTCAAGCTCATCCCCATATCGGTGCTCAATACTGATCCCAAAATATACTTTAGCTCATATGTTTGTAAAAACAAAACTCTTTCTTTGTTTTGAGATAATTACTCAAAAACTTAGCTTAAAAGGTCTCTTGGAAATCTCAGTTTTCTTTCTTGCTCAAATGTGAAAACATTTTAACTCTTGGGAATACTTAGTTCCCATATAATCTTTGAAGAATGAACTTTACTCTTACTCTTTATTGAAAACTAGCTCACAGGCTCTTTTGGAAATATCAGTTTCCTTTCTTGCTTAAATGTGAAAACATTTACTCTTTGGGAATACATAGTCCCGATATACTATTTTGAAGAAATGCACTTCAAATTTTACTTTTTACTCAACTCAAAACTCAAGTATTAAAACAAAGTTAAAACATTTGTAAAAGACTTTTGGAAAACTTTATGAACTTCTCTTAACTTGACTCTTAACTTCTCTTGACTTGACTCTTAACTCTCCTTGAATTGAATTATGAATTCAAGGATCGTGATTTGTGATAGGAAAGATCTCATGATGTTTAGGAATGATTTTAGATAGTTAATCATGACAAACAATCAAGAAATCATTGTTGGGGAACTACTACGCGACGCAGAGGTGAATTAACATATTTGGTCGCGAAATAACTTTTGAGGCAGAACGGTCCGTGACCGCGATGCGACGCAAAAACTATTTTGTCAAATTTGAGGAACAGGTCCGCGACGCGGACCTGCTACCTGTTCCTTGTTCGACTTTTTCCTTCTTCGTTTTCCTGCTCTAAACCCACTAAACTCCATTGGTTCTTTCCCCAAATACTTAGAATCATCTATACCCTCAAATAACATCAGATTCTACTCGAAAACACAACTAAAAACGTGAGTCAATATCAAGAAAACTCCAACAACACAACCCACAAGGATTCAAACGAACTTCATCAAGAATTCAAGGGATTTACTTTCAAATCAATATACTTTGCTGAAATTGAATCAAGTTGGGCGCGTGGGTGAACTAACCCAACGCTATGAAAGACTCACATACCTCGTAGGGATCACCCCTTGACGAAATCCACGAGTCTAGCTTCAAGAACTTGACAATTTCTTGCTCCTTCTCCTCTTTTCTTCTCTTCTTTTCTGTCCTCTCAAAACCCTAAATCTTTTTTCCAGAAGCGTAAACTGACTAAGATCAATTTAGACCCCAATTAATGACCCAAAAACGAAATTAATTGATTGGGTGGTGAAAAGACCATATTATCCATCTAAAATCCGGATTGGACTTTCCTTATTTGAACAACACAACTTCCAATAGGCATAACTCAGTCATACGAACTCGGAATCATGCAAACTCAGCGGCGTTGAAAAGATTATTCCAAGATATTTCCTACGATATATAGAAACACACCTAACTCATCCTGGGCTAGGAGTTATGATCGTTTGAAGTTGACCAAAAACTCAAACTTAACTTAACTTAACCAATTTTCCAGATTTTTATTATTTCCAAAAATCACTCTTACTAATTCTAGCTCTTTCTAGTTCTTTCAATTTGCGAGATGTTACATAAATACCCCCACCCCTTTTAACCCTAACCCTTATAAGTAAATACACAATTATGATTGTAGGAACAAAGAGGATTTTCCCTCATCAGTTGACGGCCAGGTTTTACAGGAGAGAACACAGTATGCATCTACGTGAATGATCTCTAGACTATGAAAAGATGAGGGATTCATCCTTCTTGTCGGAATTCCCAACGAATGGTGTCAAGAATCATGATTGTTGTAGATCTACTTTCGGTATGAAGAAAGTTGTAAGTCTCCTAAGTAGTATTTATTGATTCAATTACTATAGGAATTTAAAAAAAATGAAATGAAATGAAACATGTACTCTGTTTGAATCATCGTGATGATTGGCTTTTCATTTGCATGAACAATGGATTTTATTTGCTATAAACTAGATATTAATCATGGGTTTAACTTTATCATTGATATACCTTGGGAAAGAGGAGTGTTAGAGCAATGTTAAAGTTGTCCTTCAGTGACTATAGGTCGAGATATGAGTCTTACAATGAAATCAACATGATCGTTGTGATATAATGAGCCAAAACTATTTCTTTCGATTAATATGTGTGTATGCCTTTACTGAATTTGTTTTGTGCTATTCAATTAAAGTTTGGGAAATGAATAACTCAGTAGCTAAGATGAGGTATAAATACGAAAAAGAAACATTAAATTTGGACCATTTTTTCTCTTACAATAAAGGGCAATGATTATGTGATGGTGACTTTAATTATTCCGAAATCGAATTTTGTTTTTCAATTTTTTCCCTTTTATGCATTTGTTCTTTTGCACTTTGACCTAGCAAGTGTTAGTGCCTTAGGAATATGCTTATTTATTTCCATTGACATGGATTTGAAATCATTTTAAATTTTTTTCTTTTATCTCTCGTTTGGATTAGAGTGTAACATCTATTGACATGTGAATGGTACAATCTCATTTTAAATGTTGAAAGTGCTCAAATCACTCACACACATACACATTCTTTGCCGTTGTAGTACAATTTTTTTAATTAAAATGTGCAACCTAAGTTTGACATAGGCAAAAGATAATAATTGAAGATGTTATTGGTGCAACTTGTCAATGACAATGTTGGGACTTTGATCAATAAAGTGATATTACACAAGTAAAATGACATAAGGTATTATTCTTAAATTTTTCCCTTTTTACTATACTGACAATTCAATTATTTTATCCTTTTTGCATTACTTGTTCTTATTATAAGAATGGTCCCCCATTAGTATCATCTCTTCACCTAAAGAGAAAATGATCTTCAAATAACATTGTATAATTAAACATTTATTGTCAATATTAAACTTTCCTCATAAAAATATTTGGTTTCAGAATTCTAATTTTGAAAATGAAGTTCATATAATTAGTGTTGTCTATTTTAATTGGTCATTACATGAGGCAAATTTAGAATAGTCTGCTAGTATATACAAGGTATTAAATGGTCAATAAAAATCTATCTATTTCACGTTTGGAACAACAAGATCGATTCTTCGTAGTTAAAGTTGAATCGAGAACAAGGATCAATATCTCAGCTAAAAAGATGATAGAAAAAATAAATTAAAGCATATAAAATCAATTGTCATTTTCAACTGACGTACTCCTATTGTTGATAATTTCTAGACTTTCAAGCCTCAACAACTTTATATGTGGAAAAACTCTTCAATTTATTTTACGACTCAACATACATGTGCAATGTATGTGTAGAGAAAATATTATACTTAAAAAAGACGTAAAAGCACTATAGGTTAAAATAATTTAAAAATTTAAAATATTTAAAAGGTATAACATAATTACAGTGATTGCATACATAATAGAGTGATCAAAGAAAATTCAGCCACAAATATGGCAAGATTGAGGAAGTCTCTATCATTAATTAGACTTTTTAAACTCAAATATTGAAATGAAAGAAATTTTTATAATTAGTATTTTCTCATTTAATAGGCTCGTATGTATCGTAAATTCAGATAAGTCTATCAATAATAAATTTCGAATATATATTGAATGGTCAACAAAAATATCAAAAATAAAAATGTTAAAGGGTTATAAAATCTCACCATATTGATCAACTTGAGTATCTCTAATCCTTCGGTTAATATTCTCTAGACTCTCATGTATCTCTTTTTCTCTCAAGTTTTATAGCCAGGCAATCTACAATTAGGTAAGTTCTTAATTATATAAAGTGTTCTATTCGTCAAAGATTTGAGTTTTTGCAACTTTATCTCTTCTTTTTTATTCTCCTTCTAGTGTATGCATGAAGGCATCCAAGAAAAGAAACTTCTTGTTTTTCATCTTCTCCCAATTTTTTTCACTTCGGCAAAAAATGAAAGATGAGTGTATGAGTTACAGGGAATGGAAGAAAATAAGTGTTGGTATCATTTTCGAACCTCTTTCAATTTTCTGTAACTTTTACACTCATCACTCATTTTCTGCCAAAGGAAAAAAATATGGGGAAACTGGAAAACAAAATGTTCCTTTTTTCGAATTCCTTCATGCATGCTAGAAAGAGAATGAAAAAAAAGAAGAGAAATTGCAAAAAATTGATTCTTTGAAGAATATAATACTTTGAGTAATTAAAAACTTACTTATTGTTGATTTCCTGATTACAAAACCTGGAAGAAACAGAGATACTTGAAAGTCTTGAGCGTATGAACAACAGGATTGGGGGTGCTCGAGTTGATCGATATAGCGATAGGTTTTATAGCCTTTTGAGATTTTTCTTTTTGATATTTTGTTGACTATTCACTATTCTGAATTTACAAACGGACTTACTGAATTTATGTCACATACGAGCCTATTAAATGAAAAAAAAAATTATAAGAATTTATTCATTTTCAAAATTTGAGTTCAAAAAAAAAATTAATGATAGACTACTTAATTTCACCATATTTTTGGGTAATTTTCTTTGATCATTCTTTCGTGCATGAAATCATCGCAACTTGTCATTTTTTTACGTTACACTTTCAAATATTTTAAATTCTTGATTATTTCAATCTATAGTCCGTTTATGTCATCTTTAAGTATATTATTTTTTCTACACATGTTTTGCACATGTATGTTAGGTTGTATAATGCACAATTCAGAAACCCACTTAAAAAAATATCAAAGAGGATTAGAAATTCCACAAGGAAAATCACTTGATGTGCCTTGCGCACATCCAAAATATTAGAGGCCGTATAAATACTAGTTGCGACCAAAATAAAAGAAACATCGATATATTATGGAAAAAAAATACTTTACCATTTAGGTCACTTGTTAAGTTGTTATAATTACAAGTAAACTTCTTAGTAAAATCTAGATCATTACAAATTCTGATAAAATCTCATAGGAGTACTGTTTTTCTTTCAAAGTTGACCAACCAAACGCAAGGCCAATATTATCTCCATCATTATTATTGCTCAATATTAGGAGTACTATTTATTTTTTCTCAAAATTCGAATTCTAATATTTCCCAAAGTAAACAAAAAATTTCTATAAATATGGGGTCCATTTTTTTACTTTTATAAAGTATGTTAAAGAGCATTTTCTCCGAACTCTAATATTTCTCAAAGTTTACGATAAATATTTGTATTGAAAACATTAATTACCATAAAATACACTTGACATTTTTTAGTAATGTTGTCAATGTATTACATTCACGGGGCGGCTCAATATGATTTGTGGCCTATCAAATAGAAGAAGTACTACATTCACACATGGGCGGCTCAATATGATTTGCGGCCTAAAGTAAAATTTTAAATGAAGCGTTAATTTTTTTTCAAGAAAAAAGTAATTTTAATATTAAATTTGTTTAAATTTTATTTTTATAGCTTTTGTCATGCAAAATTATGAGTAAATTTGTATTATGATCAATTTTATCAATTTTAATTTTAAGAAAAAATTTCCATCCGAGACAATTGTTATTCAAACTCTATAAGCAATATATGCATTTGGAAAATAATAAAATCTTCGGATCTAAATCGAAATATTTCTTACCTTTCTACTCCCTATGTCCCACACGTTCATTAAGCAAAATAATAAATATAGGGTATAGTTTACTAAGTTAGTCCTATTTATTCCTAAAATATTTTGTTTCATCTTAAAAATTAAGTGCTTCTATTTTCGTTCCATGTAAACTCTCTTACACAATAAGATTATGCATATATCACTATAAAATATGTGTAATAATAATATATTCAAATTAAATACGAAACTATATATCGTAAATTCATTGATGAATGAGAGATTACCTCCAATAATATTATTTTAGAGTCCCAAATATGTTACTTATGTGTTTGCATACAAAACTTAGTGGCTGGATTTGGTGATGAGTCAAGAAAACTCAAATTCAAAAGAAAATAAAAATTCAAAAGAAAATAAGAATTAGCTTGAGACCAAATAGATAAAGTTCTATTTTGTACATTCTCTAACACTATGAAAGCATTATTCAAACTCAACTATTATGAAGATAGAATAAAGTGTTGTTGCACAAACAAACTAAACAAAGTATTCGTTTAGGTAAAGTCCGTTAAATTTAGACAAAAAAGTATTATTAAGTATCACCACGTAAAATTTATACAATGAAGGTTTACAATTTATTGCTTGCTATTAGTTTAGGTATCGTTGATTCCATGTAATTTAGTTAAGCAATGTGTGTAACCATAATAGAGCGGGTATTTTAGTTCTTTTTAAAAATAAATAAATTAAAATATTGTTTTCACAAATTCCTTAAAGGGAACAAAATTTAAACAACAACGTGAACTATCATATTTGTGTAGATCTCACGAAACTATTTTATTGTGAATATCTCGTAAAAATATTTTATTTATGTATACAAATAAAATATAAATATTTTATACAAACTGCATTGCCATGTCACAATCAATATACAATAAATTTTAAATAAATAAAAAATAAGTATACGTGTAACACCCCAGAATTTTTTTGAGCTAAGACTCGAACCGTTCTTTGTAGTGAGTGAGATTTTTGCAAGGAATTTAAAATTTCTTGAGTATTAAGGTAGTATGTAGCATCTTAAGTTCCAAGAAGAACTAAAGAGAGTTCATTCAAGTCATTCCTAAGTTTTATTAAGTTTTGGGTCAACTTCAAACGACCATAACTCCTAGTACAGGATGATTTAGGTGAGTTGAAAGATTGAAAATTAAAGCCCTTCGAGTCCTCTTTCCAACTCCACCAAGTTTGCTAAATTCCGATCTCTGATTAAAAAGTTATGACTGATTAACTAACGACGCACAAATGGCAGCAGCTCCGCAAAACGGAGCCAATACGGACCTCACTGCTTGGTGAAAAATTATTCCGACTCCCAAGCTCATTTTAATTATTTATTTAAGGGTATTTTAGTCCTAAAAACCCTTAGGAGGTCATCTAAATTTCCCTAAACAAGTAGAAATTCAGTTTTCTTAAATCAAACTCTCTCATCCACTCCAAAAATTCTACGGTCAAGGGATTTAAGAAACGCTAAGGCTAGGGTTCATCTTTCAAGATTTTCCTTCAAGTTCTTCAAGAAGATGGTTCTTTCACGTATGTAAGCTTCCATAGTGTTGGGTTTGTTCACCCACAGACCAATCATGTTAATTTTAGTGTTAAGTTCGTTCTAGAAAGTTGAAAGTATGATGTTCTTGAAATTGGCTTTAGTTCTTGAGTTTAGATGAGATTATTGAGTTCTTAATGAAATCATGTCAATTTTTTGTTGTTTATGAGTAGGTTCTTGTGTTCATGTGCTGGGTATCTAAATCTAAAGAGTAATTGAGAAAAAGAACCGAATTTAGGTGAATTGGGGTTAGAAAACGAAGAAGGAAAAAGTCAGGCGAATCTGGCACCTTGTTCCGCATCGCGGACCTGCCTCCCCATTTCATAAAGTTTGTTTTCGCGTTGCGGAGAGGTCACGGACCTCCTTTTAGACAGTGATTTCTTGATCATTTTTCATGTTTAACTATCTTAAAACACTCCTAAACATCACGAGATCATTCCTATCATAAATCACAACCTTGAGTTAATAAATCACATTCAAGGTAGAGTTGAGAGTCAAGTCTTGAGAGTTCTTTCGGACATTTTGAGAAAGTCCCTTTGAGGAGTCTTCTACAACTTCTAATAACTTGTTTGAAGACTCGAGTAAGTGAGAATGAGAGTGAGGAGAATTTAATCATGAGTCTAAAATATCAACTAGATCCTTCATATCATGAACCATAACTCTTGAATTCATAATTGACATTCAAGAGAGAGTTAAGAGTAGAGTTCAAGAAAGTCTTTGAGTTTAATTGTGAATCCTTTGATATCCATCATCGATTTGAGTTAAGTTTTGAAGAAGTAAGTATGAGAATGAGAAGAATCGTATACCTGAGTTCCTTATTGATATTTTGACCCTTGAGTCAAGTCGTTCATGCCCATAACTTCCGCATGAACTTCATCAGTTTAGTATCTTTGAAAGGAGTAGTATCTCCAAGTTCTAATTCTTGAATATCGAGTTCCTAACCCTACCGATATTATAATCCTAATCATGGGACTATTACCTATTACCCATGAAGTCTATGAGTTGAGTTGTTCATGCCCATAATTCCGCATGAACATTATAAGTCGAACAATCATGAGATGAGAAGTATCTTTGAGTCCTTGAATTGAGTAGTTCATGCTCATAATTCCACATGAACCCTCTGAGTTGAGCATTCTTGAAATTAGTAGTATCATTGAAGTTCTTGAGTTCCAAGTATTTGACTTCTATATATGGTAATTGAAAACCTTGCATTGAGTCGTTCAAGTCCATAATTCGACGTGAACCATATTTTTAAGAAGTCTTTTACAAATGTTTAAACTTTTTTTTTAGGACTTAACCTTTGAAGTTGAGTAAAGAGTAAGAGTAAAGTTCATTTTCTTTAAATGATATATGGGAACTAAGTATTCCCAAGAGTAAATGTTTTCACATTTAATATTAGAGCAAACTGAGATTTCCAAAAGAGTTTTGAGCAAGAAAGGGAACATCGATTCCAAGAGAGATTTTAAGCTCAATTTTTGAGTAATTATCTCAAATCAAAGAAAGAAGTTTGTTTTAAAAACATATGAGCTAAGTATATTTTGGGGGTAGTATTGAACATTGATATGGGGATGCGAGTTCATATTAACTCAAGTCTCCATAAACCATGTAGCCATCATGGTATTAAATGATCATACTTTTTAGATGACTCCTTAAGATTCTTTTAGAATAAGCTAGTGGATCCACTAAGTTAAGCGTTCTATATGACGGCAAAGTATATGACAGTTCTGGCAACGTGGTCAAGACGTTGTATCACCACTTAGGCTCATAGTGGTGGTTGTCGGTTAGAGAAACTACCACAGAAACTATATTACTTTATTATATAAGTAAAGTTGAGTTTGTTATTACATTTTCTTTAACGAACTAAGTTGTTTTTACTGTTTTATAAAGCTTTCCATATATTGCATGTGTATTGTTGCTTTATATTGAATTGAGTACCCAGAGTCGAATATCATATCTTTGAGTTGAGTATCTAATCTCTATGTTGAGTATCTTATCCTTGAGTACTTCTGAGTTGAGTAAGTTGAGTAGTTTTGAGTATCCTTAAGCATTCCTTGAGTTGAGTAAGTTTGAGAAGAGGTAAGTATGTTTCCTTTTTATCAAGTTTCAAGCTTATGTTTATGTTTTAGAATTCCACTTACATGCTCGTACATTCCACCTACTGAGCCATTTGTCCTGCATCTTTTCATGATGCAGACAGAGGTATTCGGGATGATCAACATGAGATTCATTGATACATCCGAGAGTTCGAGTTAGCTATGATGAGCCTCCTTGTTTCCGAAGGATTTCATTTACCTTTCAGTTTAGTCAGGATGTCGTAGGTCTTGTCCCAACTTCCATCATTATCAGTTAGAGGCTTCATAGATAGTTAGTATAGTTGAGAAGTATGTATTATTAATTTGTTTTATTAAATGTTTTAAAGACTTAAGTTGCCTATTTTATGGCGAGTTGAATATATTATTTTTATTCTAAGTTGTTCACTTGAGTTAAAGTTTTGAAAAGTTGAGTTTATTAAATTTTATTCAGTTTTAAGCTTTTGCATGCTTATGTTAGTCTTCCGTTTGTAGTCAGCCAGGATGAGGGTTCGCTTGGGGACCAACAATGGTTCTTGAGTGCCAGCCACGTCCAGGGGTCGTGACAAACTTGGTATCAGAGCACAGCGTTCAAGTGTCTTAGGGTGTCTATGAAGCGGTATCAATAAGATCTTGTTTATGGTTGTGAGGGCTCCACTTCTATAAACGAGGGACTACGGACATTTAAGAAAAGTTTCCATTCTTTCATACTCTTAATCGTGTAATAGAGTTATGTCATAGAGATTTTATTCTTACTCGTGCGTTTCTCAAAATCATTCGACTACCCATCATACTAGAGTTGTTTGAAAAGAAAAGTCGGTCTCTTATCGATGAGTTGCTCTTAGCAAAAGTCTTAGGGAAGTCAAGAGACCTACAGAGGGGCTTGAGAGAAGCCCAAGAGTATGTTAAGTGTTGAGTTCAGAGTAATGCCTTCATATGAATCATGCATTTGAGCTAAAAGTGAGTTGTACTCTCTTCCCTAAGCCTGGTTTCAGCTGAGGTCCTTATGCGGAGGTATGTTTAGAGCTTGGGTAAGATCTTCACCTGAAAAGGTAGCATGAGTTACGAGATCATGAGCAGTAGTAGTGAAAGAGCCCAGAGTTAGAGGAAAGTATGTAGAGGTTTAGTTATCTAAGGGAGATGGTGTTTTGTCAAACTATGTTGGTATAGTCATGCACCTAGTAAGTTATGAATGAAGAGTTTTCCCTTATGGGTAGACTAAGAAGTGGTGAGTTGTGAAGAGCTCAGGATAGGAGGTAGAGTAAGAGTTGCAAGTCAAGATGAGTTAGAGTATACCTTAACTAGAAAGGGGTTATGATGATGTGTCATCGTGTTAGTAATGACCAAGTGTAAGTGGTGAATAGAAGAGCAAGAGTATTCATGAGGTGATAGATCTAATCTAGACTTATGATCTTTAAGGGAAATTCCATAATATTCAAAGTGTTATAGAACTAATTAGGCATTGATGTATAGTGAATGAGTGAATAGTACTCAAGTTGTGAAGGGAAATGTGATAGTAAATTGTAAGTATGAATACTATGAGGTGAGGGTTGGCTATTTTTCATAAGGTCCTAGTGGACGAGTGTTTCTGAATTTGTATCAAGTAGTTGTAAGTTAGTATAGTAAGTGAGCAATAATATTGATATTTGGTTTTAGTCATAAATATTAAGCTTGAATTCGAGATGAGTGTCATGATCAAACGAATGGCAACATTAGGATGATGATGTTAGTCTTGAGATTTAATCTAGAAGACTTGGCATAGAGTAAGTGAGGAATTGAGGTGATTAGCTGCAATAGATATGAGTGGTACAAGTGAGAGACCCTAACGTTTAGATAAGGGCAGTGAAGTGTGGCTAAGTCACAAGAGTAACAAGAGCATTAAGAGGTGTGCCGAGGTGGTATGTTATCAGATGAGGTTCCAATTAAGTTATGATCTTCCATGTGTACCTAGATAGCATACTTGAGTTGTTAATGTGGAATAGGTCCATAGATTTCAAGTGCTAGCTTTAGACCTAAGGGGGAGATGATAAGAGGAGAAATCAAGTCAAGTATTGATAATTTCTTAAGGAGCTGATTAGTAGGAGTCCATGGAGTTGTTAGAGTACTAAGCTTGAATGTGGTGTTGTTAAATATTTGGTGGTAGAGAGTAATAGTTTGGGATGAGTTTCTTATAGAGAGGTATATAATCTGAACTTAAGGATTTGGTTTAAGCTTGAATATAGGAAGAGCATACCATTAGACTCAGACCTTAGTAAGAGTAACCCCATTCTCTACCCAGTCCAGCCGTCATTCGAGGATGAATTATCCCAAGGGGGAGATATTGTACCACCCCAAAAATATTTTGAGTTAAGACTCGAACCGTTCTTCGTAGTGAGTGAGATTTTTGCAAGGAATTTAAAATTTCTTGAGTATTAAGGTCACTAGATGTAGCACCTTGAGTTCCAAGAAGAACTAAAGAAAGTTCATTCAAGTAATTCCTAAGTTTTTCTTAAGTTTTTGGTCAACTTCAAATGACCATAACTCCTAGTACAACATGAGTTATGTCACGCCCTGAGCTACCCCCGAGACGCGGACAGGGGACCTAGGATCACAAGTGATCCCAAGCTAACCATGCTGGCATGACTTGAGCATACTAAGAATAATAATAACTGATGCGAAAGCTAATCATAAATAAATATGAAATGATGGGGAAATACCCATATACTAAAACTGAATATGGAATCTGAGAGTTTTATCCAAAGAAACATCAAATTCAAATACTAAGCTGAATCTAACTATGTCTAAAAATAAGCCTCTAAACTAACTAGAAATGTTAGGACATGCCCTAACTAGATCTAGCAAAACTGAAACAAAAGGACTGAAAAATGAATGATAACATGACTATGTCCTCGAAGAATGAGGACTCACCAATGATGCTGCTGAACTGGAGATCGGGAACCGATCTAAGCGTGATCTGGATGCTTAGAACCTGAACTTACATCACGAGAAGATGTAGCGCAGAGTATTCATCAGTATTTGAAAGGTACTGAGCATGCAGGATAGAGTAAAGCTAAAATAAACACATAACTCAACAAGCAATAAAGCAAGAGTATAATCTGAACATGATACAGATACTGAATACTGAGTTGACTTAATGCAATGACAAAATTTATAACATGCTGAGACTGAATACTGACTGTACTAAAATGTGGCCAATGCAATAGATTTTGACTGAACTGTAGGAGCTACTAATAACCGACAATAAAACCACATGAGCTAAATGTGGAGTCTGATGTATACGCCTCATCGAGAGGACCCAATATACCCGTCCAAAGGTATAGAGGCATGCTGGTGTGATCACTAAATGATGCCCAAGGAGGGGACTTACACCTACGTTGTCACGCCCCGAGACTACCCCCGAGACGCGGACACGGGACCTAGGACCACAAGTGATCCCAAGCTAACCCTGCTGGCATGATCATGAGCATACTAAAAATAATAAACTGATGCGGAAGCTAAATCATAAATAAATGAAAAGAT
>JAJOOO010018609.1:0-23085 GCA_029582685.1 Solanum piurae | reverse complement strand
GTCGTGGCACACCCTCCCCCCCCCCCATAAGCACCCCTCATCTCAAGGAGGACCAGAAAATACCTTTTGTTTTCCACCCTTCGTTGGCCCTTGTCACCTTTCTTAACAAGCCCTCGAGCCTCCTTTGCGCCGACTTCTTCATAGAAGCCGCCGGGTTTACCCAGAAGTCCGAATTTTATGGTAGAGAACGCTGTAATAATAATTGGGCCATTAAAGACTCTTTTAAGTATTGCAAAAGGAAAGGCCCACTAATAGAGTTGGGCGGGGAGGCGATACTAGTTATCAGGTCAAAGAGAGGTCTGGACCGTAAGCTGGCCACCTGAAAAATATATTTCTTATTAAGGATTTTTTACGCGCGATATACCGACAACCTACTACAGGGAATCGTGGATTCTGTCGAGCTTCTCATAGAAATACAAAACTGTATCGCCCACTTCCAACAATCTGGCTTGAACCTTTTGGGTAGACTATACAAGATCAACAACCATAGCTGCACGGAGTGCGGTAGAATTCCTCGGTACGATAATTCAGGAAGTCCCTCCGAGGGTGACTCCCATACAATTCTTGCGAGAGTTGGAGAAGCGTCTACGGGAAAAACACTGTATCCATATAATAACTTGCCACCTACGCTCCGCCATCCATTCCAAGTTTAGGAACCTAGGTAATAGTATCCCAATCAAAGAGATGATGAAGGGGATGAGCGGAAGAGGGAGTCTACAGGACACGGTTCAACTAGCAGAGACTGTAAGAACAGCTTGAGTAAGAAGTCCCCAAGTAAGCATCTTATGGGGGGGTGTCAAGCACATACGACAAGGACCAATGGAGATCTCATTGTTGCATAGCTCAAGTCAGAGCAAGATGCCATCGAACATTCAACAGGTAGTCTCACGATCAGGCACTCATGCCCCAACCTTGTCCTTGTATACTTCCACAGATCAGAAGGCGGCGGGGGAAGGAGGGGGACACTGGGCGAGATCTATCGGCAGCGAATTCCCCATACAAATAGAACCACCTATCAAAAATATACTTCGAAGGCTTCGGGATCCAGGTCTCATAAGCTGAAGAAGACCTTGGACAATCCACGTGGCCTGCTTGACAAACGTCAGCAACGGAGACATCATAAATTGGTCTGCAGGTATTGCGATAAGTCCTCTGTCCTACTACAGCTGCTGCGACAACCTTTACCAAGTCCGAACGATTGTCAACTACCAGATCCGCTGGTCTACAATATTCACCCCAGCCCACAAGCACAAATCTTTGGCGCAGATATAATTCTAAACTACTCCAAACACTCAAATATAGTAAATAAATAAGGTGGTAAGACCCTTCCAGGGTTCCCCAACAACATAGAGCTTGGGAAGCTCGGATACGGTCAAGATACAAACAACAATGAGCACTCAACTACTTGTAAAAGGGGAGAAAGTTGACTTTGAGATGAGAAAGAAAAGAAGGTGCTTCTTGCCGCTTTATTAGTAAGTAAGCTTGTTTTATATCTCCTCAATAAAGGTGAAAGATCACTCCTAAAACCAAGGTTTCTCTTATATACGATACCATACCAAAAAAATTAATTTGCCTTCCTACTTAAGGCACTAGTTCGAATGGAAACCCTGATCAGGCAGGTGGCCTAGCTAACATAGCTACCCGTCAGAAATAGCTGCATTCCGTTGCAGGCTACTATAGAGAAATATAATTTTCTAGGTGTTAAGAAAGATATTGAATCTAAAGCGGACACGCTTGCTCACTGGCAAGATCGGGCTGTCTGTACCTTTGCTAACTCTTCTGCCTGTAACGAAGCTTGAAATAGGGAATTCTCTAATTTATGACCCCGAAAGAAAGATAGTTTTTTTTTGGATTCCGTGCATTGGAACTGAAAAGGGCTATTCATAAATAGTCTTCCTTGCTTCTTACCTCTTATCTTATTGTAGGAGATAATCGGAGAGAGAAAATCCTATCAATTCCTTTTGAATAAGGCTACGCTCCTTCAAGCCTTTGAAAATAGAATTTTTGTTTTCTGGTGGGTTTTCTTCTCCACCAATAACCAAGACATATGAAAGCGGTTTCCAGTGCTGCTGGGCAGAAAAACATGATGACATGAAACTCAATTACGTACGCTGATTGTTCATCCACTTCAAACGCTCAAAACAGACCATTTTCCGTGTGAAATGACAAGGATTGGTTTGGTTACTTAGGGAATCCCAAGCAAAGCAAGCTACACAATTTCCGGTTTCAGTAGTAGGAAAGAAAGGGACCTCTCACTCAATTCAATAACATGTTCTAGGGAATCTTTTTCTAATAATAATGTTCGCTTTTGACCAGGGTTTTTGGACGTTCCATGATTAAACCGACTAGCGGCACTTTCGAGATGCCACCTTGAAATAGAAAGTCTTTTCAATTCCATTTGACTGGGGGCGTCAGGGACCCTCCAACAAAAACCTCATCTTTTTTTTCGTCGATAAGTTCTCCCTCAGTGCCCTACTATTCATAAGAAATACTAATTGTTGAGAGACTGATTTATGAAATCCCGGTGAGGCCTCAACCGACAACCTTGTTTCGTTCTACGGCGGTTTTCAAGCTAGCACCCGTTTCAGCATATCATCTCGCTCGATTAAAAAAAGAAGAAGAAAGAAACGTAGTTTTTGATTATCAAGTTCTTTATCAAAAATGAGCAGTTGATCCCACGAAAGGAACGCTGGCTTTGTCGCGTGTTCAACTGGAATTGTAAGAAGTGAGGTAAATTCCCTTTCTCCCCACCCCATATGCCTCCTCTGCTTATTCCACTGGTGATGAACTTACTATAGCTATTCAACGTCAAACTCAGAGTTTTTCTTACTACATAGGCGGCTAAATAAAGCCCCACTCTTTTTTTCTCAAACCCCAACCCCCTTATTAGTAGCCGAAGTAAAGCCCAGCATGAGATCAAAGTCATTAGTTGTCCGTTCGCTCTCTGTTCAACAAAGGCTATCGATATTCCCTTACTTCTCAAGTTTTAAATTTTATGAGCCCTTCTATTGTATCCCATAATCAAATCTCTCTGATAAACATCATGTCGATGATTCAATTTACACATATTATTTAGAATCTTCGTGTGCACTTTTCACCAGGCTTCTTTGCGTAATGAACCAAACTCATCGGAAGTTAAGAAAAATGAACCATTTAACCCTTTAACCAGTGTATGTTAAGTAGTGGCAATAAGAATCTGAACTTTCTGAAATTGGAACCAGAACTTGAATAGGAAAACAAGTGGACACACCCGCAAGGAAACCCATCTCGAAACCAACGAGTTGCCTAAACCCTCCCTTGTTGTCTTGCTTACTTTCGGATAAGAAAGACTAGTCACTTTAACCTACCTTCCTAGCTTTAGTTGCCTTAAGGCCTGTCTTTCTTTCAGAACCTTGTTACTTTTAAGCTATCTTTTCGCTTGAGGCTTTCAGACAAGACTACTTAATCCAGTAGGTTAGTAAGCTAGCTCTTCTGCTTTCAGGCAAGGGTAGCTCTGAAGGGAGAGTTGAGCGGAACCAGGCATAAGGAGCAACAATCGCTATTGAGAGTTTCCCCGCTAGGAGAACGTCAGGAGGGGGACATGCTCTATGTCCACTGATTCTGTTTAGTACAATATAGGAAGCCCTTAATTGAGTTAGATCTTCTAGAATGCCATTCATTTCGCAATAAGAAACTTTTCCACATAGAGGTTTAAGCTACTTAAAGCGAGAGTGCATCAAAAAATTGGAGAAGAGTGCTCGGCCTTGCTTGAAACAATTATAGGTGACAATTGATTGATTTCACTAGCAGATCACTTTCTCCAATGTCCGCAAACGGACATGCCACTTTCAATGATGGACACCGGCCCTTTTGTTAAAGTAGCATCGAGTTTCACTTAGAAATTGGTAAGTTTTGAGTTTCCAAATAAGTCGTACCCTTTCTTTAGAGTCCGGTAGGTCAATTAAGTTGCCTAAATCTCTTCCTTATCTGCTGCTCTGTAGCTGCCTTCTTCGCTTCATCTTAGGCTTTCAGAGTTGTGAACTAACCTCTTCCTTTTACAGCAAGACAACTGGCGGATAAGATGGGCATCTAAACAACATAAGATCCGAGTTGCCGCCAGGCATAAAAGTCATATTGTCAACTAGGAAAATTCGCACAAACAGGCATCTCAAACATTGATAAGGGAAGAATCACGCCTTATTAGGATGATATTCCTTTCATCCGAATGGCAAGGTTTGCTAGTTTCCTGAAGTACACCCGCATCTGTCTATCTATGTCATAGTTTCTTGGAAGGAAGGTCTCAGATGTACCTTCGGCATGTATGAGATTTTATTTCCTCTATCTATGTCATACTTGGGATTAACAGCCAGCCAATTCCAAGTAGATCCTCCCTCCCCCATGCTCCACTTCATTTCGCTTGTTTTCTATTTTCTTCTGCCTGCAAAAAAAGTTATGAGATTGGTTTTGTGTGCGTTAGAGATCATCAAACCTGTGACATAGATAAGATTGGAGTTCATGCAGTTGGAGTGCCTGAGACTACTTTTAGCCTTGCTGCTTTTACTTCTCTGGCTACTCCTCCGGCTAGGGCTTTCTTTCTGCTTTGACTTGCCTTCCTTATCTTTCAATCTAGACTTTCATGTGTTCCATGACTATTTTGAGTGATTGCTGCTATCTGACTTGAGTTAGACAAGCAGAGAAGGATCTTATGCCATCGGTGACCAGCCTGTCTATCTAGTATCTAGTACTAGGACTAGTACAGTAGAGGCACAACTGGGCATGGCTTCCTCGATCACAGCTTCTCGCTTAGCTAACTTCCAGACAAAGATGCAAATCAACTCCTTATATAGAATTCAGATCTACACATTCAATGAAGAAGCTAGTACGACAGACAACCTACTTTCTTATTCTAGGACTTGAAGATCCTCTATCTATTAGCATACCTGTACCGGCAGTTAGACTAGCACTCTCTCCCTAATCAATCGCAGTAACTGGCTATAAGAGAGCTGACTGTCTACTATCTATGTCATGCCTTAGTAGGTGAATATGAAAGAGAGGCTGTAAGTGCATTTTCTCCTTCTCCACCTTCTGGAAAGCACTATTTGAGCATGCTCACAGAATGATTGTCACTTACATCTCTCTCATTTCCAGTGATTTCGCTACAGTTTACTAGCGCATTCCTATACTAACACTACGACATTGAAGAAGAAAGCTCACCTCATTCCAGGAATCAGAGGAAGGCATTCTGTCACGTAAAGAAGTTCAAAGTTTCTGGCTTGCTTTCTCTTTCTCTTGCAGTTGGCAGTCTCAGTCAACCTTGTTCCGGGTCTTCTCTTCTACTCTATCTTCTTATTGGATTGGTAGGTACAATCTTTCTTCTAGGCTTCTGATTGAACTTTAAGGTAATGGGAGAGAAGGCAATCGATAGATAACTGGTAAGTAAAGCTATGGACTGGGTTCTCACTCTAAGCCAGTACTAGTAATTTGAAAAAATGATAGACATCTAGCACATTCACTCATTTTTTCTTTCTGATAGGCCAACTCAAAGAGGGAAATGCAAGTGGCGTTAGCGGTCTTTTTTGCCTCGCTTGCTACTGGGAAGAGAGAGCCGCTGTCATTCTTCACTTCGTTCGAGAATCAACTGCACATGAATAGGCTCTTCCTTAGGCCTTCAAGGAGGAAGCGTCTTTTTTCCAAAATTCCGGGGAAAATAAAATGAAATTCTTTTCATAAGGCAAGAAAGTCTCCTAACGAAAGTAGAAGTCTATGCACACTAACCGAATCTTTGGGGAAGGATGGTGGTGAAAATTGGCCTTTTCCCTTCTCCTTTCTACAACAAAAAAGAATGTCATCATTCTGATCGTGACTTGAAAAAAGAAAGAAGCGAAGGAACTTGGAGTTGGCTCCCACATAACGGATTGCTTGCTTACCAAGCCATCCTGGCTTTTCGCTCCTCTCCTTACAGTCAAGTGGCTTTCACTCCTCCAGTTCTATTATTATTGACTTGACTTATTATTATAAAAACTACTCACTATCCAAATGAAAAACGATCGATTATCTACCCAAGAATATAGAGAGTCCCATATACGAGAAAAGGCCACAAATAGAGTTGAACCAAGTAACGTTGAAAAGGCATAATGATAGTAGGGTCGGGATATCCCCGCCCTCCGAACTGGATGTGAGGGTCTCTCCTCATTCGGCTCTCTGCAAGGGAATCTCCACTCACTACTTCCCCTAATATCCTCCCTTTTCCACGTCATGGGGGTTTACAGGAGATCCCAGAGGCTCGCTCGGAAAGGCTGCTATACCATACCCTTTGTCTTAACTCTACTCTAGTAGTCACTAGACTCACTATAGTAGTCCGTCTGGCTGCTCTTGCTTAAATCATTACTTTCAATTCTCCCGTGTTCTAGCAATTGCGCTCCCTAGACCACTACCATGTAGTTAGGTAGGGACAATAAGTCCGTAGTGACGGGAATCTAGGAATGAATGGGGATCCCTATCAATAGAAAAATAATATCTAATTAGAGTTTTCTCCCTTTCTCTCACTCAATAGATCTATCTGGTCTAATACGGCACAGTACAATACGAGAGGATGGAATGCTATGGGATAGATGGTAAAGGGCTTGCTGCGCCCAAAAGCGATGATTCACTTGTCCCCTTGTCCATAGGGACCTCGTGGCATACAACCGAAATGACTCCCGCTACATAGCCACCCCTTTCTCTCTTTTTACAGCCTCGTGGATGGACGAAAGAAGGGAAGTTACAGAACGGGGCAGTGAAGGATTGTGAAATAGACAACAAGCATTAAGCAAAAGCTTCTCAGCTCCCTAACGTTTCTCTTTTTTTAGAATAATTTTTTTTTATATCAGGTAAGCTTTGAAGTTGGCTGCTCTGCTATACTATACTAGTTGTAGGGCGCTAGCACTTGACTAATATAATAGAAAGTAAAGGGACTCTATTAGGATCCTACGAATCTAAAGATCTCAAAATGGAAGAACGAGCTCTTTTGCTCGCCTCTATCTCTAAAGAGGCGTAAGCACTTCACTCGCTAGGGGATGGGATTCATTCACTTGCATTCCTGCTAGCACTACAAAAAGCTCCGCTCTTAACGCCCCTACTACTGTTGTGCAGCCTTTCCTCGGGTTTGTAGAGTCGGGTTTCCCGTTTACCCACAACGGAAGAGCCACCATGACTAGGTAGGTGGCCACGGGTCATAACGCACTCTTCGCACAACAAATCCACTTTGAAGTTGACTTATTCACTCGGCCAGTCATCGGAATGTGTACGAGATACCATAAGGGCCCAATATCTCAATAGAACCTTTGTCTAAAACTTGAAAGGAAACTTCATATCCGAAATGCAGGAACGATCTGATTAGAAGGTCATTCAAAACTTGATCGAAAAACCAGCGTTTATTGAAGAAGCTATAGAGTCGATTACTAATAGTACTAGTTTGAAAGGCTAGTTGGAATTGATCCGCTATCGGATTAACATTATATGCAACATAAGCACCTGAAGTACTAAACATAATAGGTATTAGTTTGGTAATGGTAGGAGCAGCAAACTCGAATTCGGCAAGAATCTCATTTTTTGGTAGTACGAAGGGGGAATTGGCCCAAAAATGGGATGGGGGTGAAAACACTGTCGGGCGGGGTGGCTGACACAAGTGCCCCCGAACCGCGTGAATTGGGCGCCTATTACATGGCTCACTAACTCTGCCAGGGGTGTTTACCTATTATTCGTCGGGTAATTTGTCTGTGTATTCCCAAACAATAGAAATGAGTCTTCCTTTCTTTTTTTTCAAGGAGAATTTAAAGGGATTGTGATCCCCTCTATTGTAATGAAATAATTGAAGTTCATTTATTCTTTTCAGGAGAGCTTTTGGAGAACACCCCTTTGCCTCATCTAATGCCAAAGTGGAAATAAATTTGTCAAACATAGTATCGGAAGGGTTGATCTTTCGCCAAATATTAAAGAGGTATTATAACTCTTCTTTAATATGGGAGCGTAGACATTCCGGTGCAACTTGATTATTCGGTAGATCTAGCGCCATTTCCCATTCATCAGGCTTAGGAGAGGAGGTAGACGCTACCCCACATGAATCCTTTCCTGCGCAGTCTACCATTTCTTACAAAAATTCATAAAAGAAAAAAGAGATCGAAAGAAAACGAGACAGAGTTCAAACACTTTCCATAATAGGTACACGAGAAATGGCTGGATTCTTTTTCTAGTGGAAATGCCATAAAGTGCAAACCAAGATCCATGATACGAAATCCAAAAGCAATATAAGTAAGCACACGAAATCCTGATGTATTTCTAACTCAAACTTGGACAATAGAAAATTATACAATAGAAAAGACCATCTAAAGAGCTTTATCTCAATCATAATAGCTAAAATAGTGGAAAATACTATCGCAGAAAATTACAGTAAAAAGTCAACGGGTTTTGATAACATTGGAGATGAATTCTAATTAGGATAAATTCAAATGTGAAACGTCAAGATCTGAGATAAGTCCTTCTTTTTCTCTTACTATATTGATAGAGGACACTTCCCACACTGACCACCAACCCTCAACTATACTTGATCAAATCAAGATCTTCGTTTGTTCTTTTTCAGGATTTCCTACACATAGGAACTTGCACTAACTGATCAATGGCTACATCCACTGATGCTGCAACAGTATGGTACCAAGAGACCCATTTCATCCACTGTTTCACCTATCTGAGTAAAATAGTGCGTTCAAGGATTTCTTTCTCACCATCAAACACTAACTCATTTTGAAATAGTGGTATCTCCTTAAGTGTTAATTCCTTCTGATAATAATCTATTATCTTTCCCTTCAAAAAAAAGGATTGAGAGGTTTACATCTCCCAATCCAATATTTGAGAGGTAATAAATATGACCTGTGTGGTTTGCTTGCAGCCGCTTTCAGTCTTTCCCAATGTTTAGATTGAGTAGACATCAAATGAAAATGAACTCTGAATCCGCCCCCCCAAAAATTTGGTAAAATCGATGTTGAAATCAAATAGTTGGTTGCGAGTTGACACAGACCCACAGTTGTCCTACAGGAAGTTGATTCTCTAAGAGAGATTGGAGAAAGGTAAATTTGGATGTCCTTGGTCCAAAATCTCTTAGCAAACTCGAGGGTTCCATTCTTGGATATTATCAATTTTGCTAAGAGATTGTAACACCAAGCCTATCCAGTAAAATCATGTACTACTGTGCCACCTCTTTATCAGTGATTAGGATATCATCACCTAACAGGGCGTAATCAGCAAAAGGGGTAGTACTCATTGGGTATGCCTTATTTCGTAGCTAGCCACACCATATAATGGTGGGAAAGCGCAAATAGGGACCATGATCCATAGTACCTAACGACTGTCATGTTAAGAAGGCAATCTCACTCAGCCTCTTGACCATCGGAGGGATGATCAAGAAAGTGTTGAAACCCAAGGAACTGTTGACTATTGATAATGCCAGTGTACTCCCCCGCATGCAGGACATGAAGGTGTATATGACACTCAATGCCAACGTTCCATTGCCAATTTTAAATCAAAAGAGAAAGAAATACGTTTATTTTGAGATCGTATTCGTACCAACGGACGTTCTTGGTCGAATACTCCATCTGCTGGAAGGCGAGATAGGACTTTCATTGCCCATTGGTGGACATGAAACAACAACCTTTATTTTTTACGTAATTACATATTGCAAAGATATGTCTCTTACCACCTCCCTCTATCACTTGAGCTAACCTTCCCGTTGCTAACGGAACACCCTTGTAAGCCCCCAAAAGAGAACTCAAGTAGGGGCCTACATACTTTTTCAGAAACAGTTTTAAAAAGCTACAATTTTTTTTACTTACTTTTCTTGTTGCATAATTCAGATAGATAGAAGGGATAATGCCACTGTTAGAAGACCACAATATTCTTCTTTTTCGGGTTAATGTTCTCAATAGTGAATTGATTATTCAATATCCTTTTCCTTCTGCGGCAGAATGGAAGAAAAGTAATGAAACCTGTGATGGCTACTTAATAACCTCCTTTTACTTTCTCAATAATAACGCCTTTGATATTTGCCTTCATTCGCTCAATCTTGTTCAGTTCCATCCAAGCTCGGTTTTGTTTAAATCTTCGTGCAAAAAGAAGAAGCGGTTCACCAGCCACTACATCCGTAGATCCCACTAAATCATTAAAACTGGCAGCTGCTCGCTCTTTGATCAGTGATTCACCAGCCACTAGATCGATGAAGATTCTCTCCAAAATATGCTCTTTGATCAGTGATTCACCGGCCACTAGATCCAGGAATCCCAGCCTATTGTTAGACGTGGTGGCTCGGTTGATTGGCACTCTTGTAGGCTCATATTGCATACAAATTCTGGGGGTCCCAAGTCCTGCATCCACCAAGAACATTTCTTGCCTGAAGCGTAAAACTTCAGATTGTAGGGCTTTTCCACTACATAAGAAAAAACTGGAATTCAATCTTGGAAATAGGAGAGGGAGAAGAAAGCTCATCATAATCGTGAAAGTCACTCTAAAAGGGCTATGATGAGCCTTTTTTGTGACTAGACTCAAGCTCATAATACATAATTTGATTTCCTCTTCTCTCTTATGCTTGTAGGTCAGTCTATTCGACTTTTTCTTGCAAATCCTCTCTTTTCCGCTTTTGACTATGATTGGGCCCTGCAGTGGTAGAACCTGGTGAACCAGGCCTACTGCTTTCCTTTCTTTCTAGATCCTTGTATTTATTATATAAGATATTCAATTTGTGGAGTGTGGAATTGAATAGAGAATTGGGTCAAGGAACTTCTTTTTTCGCTTACCCTTCATTGTCATAGAATGGCCCTCTTTATATAGCTTACACTTACGAAATGAAGACTGACCTCCATAATAGAGGATAAAAGCTAATTGGAGGTGAGACAGAATTCCATCAAAAGGAGAATGGGAGTATAGGGAACACCAATCAAAAGAGAAAAGAGAAAAGACGGTTGTGTGAACACTATCAGAATACTAAACGAGGGAAAAGGGGTACAAGGATCAATCCCACCTAAAGGACCAATTCAGACCATGGTCTAATCTGATAGATTTGGAAGTCTAGGTTAGGAAGTGGCAGGCTCGGTACGGTTCGCTTATCCATCGGCAAACAGGTGGCACACACTATACTCAGTTGGACTTCCGCTTGGTGAATATTTCATAAAGAAGCACACTAGGTGCTCCCTTAATCTGCACTCCGGGTTACTCTCCTTTCTCATTATCTAGATAAACCTATGAACTAAGACTTTGAATTTTAAAGAATCTATTGTTGAATAAGATAGTTGATAGGGGGAGACCCCTTCTCGTAGGCAGGGGAAGCTCAATAACTGTATTTTTAAGTCAGACTTGTACTATAAAGAAAAAGTCATACGATGCAGACGCAACGCTATACCTAGAGTCTTATTTGTTTTAATATAATCTCAGATTGAAATCCTACATAGAATCTTTATAGGGAAGGGCGTCTAGCCAAATCGAGTATCAAATGATAGAACTAGAGTCGGGATCCACATAGATAGGCACGATGAAAAGAAAAAAAGTCCTTGTCTTGAGTCCCTATGTCCCGTACCCCTCCCATTTGGGTAGGGAATCCACATGAAGAAGCATAATCATGAAATCATCCGAGGAATGCCTCTAATTATGCCTGGTCATCGGTTTCATCATTCTTAATTTTAACTCGGTACAGAGGAAAGATGGAGCAACTTAACCCACCCAGTCCTGCCTTTAGGAAGGAATACAGGAAATGAAAGCACTTGGAAGAGGCCTGACTTTGGCTTTAGGAAGAAAGCCCAACTTTGAAGCTCAGTTTAGCCCAGGACTTGGGAATAGAGCAAAGGAAAGGAGCCCTGGATCGAGAAATCAAGAACTACTAGGAGGGGAGGGAGAACCTTATCCCATTACTCACTTTAGTCATGGAGGGCAAGCAAAGAAACCTCACTTAAAGCATCCGCAGCATCCGGAGATAACAATAGAGGCGTTCAAAAAACCACGATGTTGGGGGATAAAATATAAGGGATAAGACTTCTAATGATCCTTTTAAGATACATAGATTATCCTAAATGCCCATAGCTACAGGAGCTAATAGAAAGAGAGGGATACTCACCTCTTTTCCAAGAAATCCATGGGAGTCCACGTTTGCGTGGGGCGGGGTACCACACATATGTGGTGAAACCTGACTTGCCTTTTCATGGTCGATCTTATTTTCTTTCCTCAGAGTTGGGATCTCGCTAACCTCCCTTTTGTGAAACTCACTTTGTTGGATTGTTGGAAGAAGATCAGCCCGTGCAAGCATCAAAACATGCATTCTCGCGATCTACAGAGTCCTTATGGCTTGCTCCTGAAAAGAATAATCAAGCAACCTTCTTCTTTAGAACAGACATTCCATTCTTTGCTTTCCCAACACTGACCTCTCTGGTCGAATGCTAGAGTCGGCTCTTCCTCAACTAGTAGTCTTTAAGTCAAAAATCGCTTTAACATCTCATATGACATCTTTACCAACAGACTTCTTCGAATAAGGTAAGTAGCTACTCCAGCCGATTTAACTCCAGAGGATCCAACTTATTTGTTGGATAGGTTAGCCCCTTCTCCTTAAGGAGATGCAACAAGACTACGTTCTCTTCTGAGTTCCACTTCTTCCTCAATCCACTCTAAGAAAAAGGCAAGTACAACTACTCTACTTTAGAGTACATCAAACCTCCCTCCGGGTCTCAATTAAGGTATCTGGTCCTATCCTAAAAGAAAGATCATATCTTGCCTCCCTGAAATAAAGGGTTTTAACTACCTCTGAATAGGCCTCCCCTTCCGTACCTACTTCGCAAGGTCTCACTCCTTTCACTTTCTGCTCAACAAGATATGACCCTTTTAGTGGATATAGTGGCATACTTAGGTAATGAAATTCTTCACCAAACCTATCCCCTAACCCTGGGAGTCTCCGTTCGCTTCTTCTCCTTCTGGAGCCTCCCTCATCGGCCATGCATCAGACAAGACTAATTTCGATAAGGAGGTTTTTTATTCTTCCCAGTCCCCATCTACTTCCACCTCGACTCCCGAAAACCTATCCATTGAGATTTCTCCCAACGAGCAGAAAGATAAATCAGAGTTTCTATCTGAAAACCAGCGGAAGCTCCGGGTAGATTTATTCCACCATCTGCAGCATTTGTCGATTGATAGGTGACCGTATCTCTATGTAGAAGGAGGAGTGGTCATCGAATAAGGTTTCCTTTCCTGTACTTTTTTGTTTGAATTTCCCTATTTGATCTAGTAAGGGAAAGGCAGACCGCTTACCATCAACAGAAGATCGATATCACAAAGAAGGTCTGATATCACCTTATTAGAGATACTGATTCAAGTTATAGTACTTCCTCAGACCGATTGAACTAGCCTTTTGACTAAATAGATATGGGCATAGAAAAGGAATCCTGAACTACAGGAAAAAAAAAGAGTTACTTGCCAGCAGAAGAAAAGGAAGAAGCAAAAGCTTTCGCATGTAGTCAATCACATTATCTGTACTTTACCTAAGACTGTTAGTGGAGCTCAGCTTGAAGAGATTCTAAGCGAGAATCAGTACTGAACCGGAGCCACATAAAGTTAGTTCCCCTCAAAGGCTTCTTCCGAACTTGCCAACAAGTGCTTATGGAAGCAGGTCGGTGTGAATGATAAAGTCTTAAGTCAATCTTTCTGCTCAGTATCCACCTAGCCACTTCTTTTTTGTGATTGGAGAATAGCTGTAAGGAATACTAAAAGAGAGTATGCAGCGAGGCAAAGCCGATTGAGAATATGACGGTTAGCCCCTCGGCGTTTGGGAGGAATCCTATTTAATAAAGATTGTTCCTCTAGTCGTGTAGAGTATTAGTCCGCTCCATTCTATTCCCTGACGATAAATTGACTGATGCTATATGGACGTTCCTAATTGCAACTAGGAAGAAGGCTTGCTTTTTGTTGAGCTAGGCCCGTAAACTTAGGATCTCCAAAGACGACATAAATGACTGAGCGCCCTTTTAGATGGAAGCAGGTTAGGTCACTTCGATCGCTTAAGACCTTACTGCGATAAAGTAGGCCGCTTTAGTTGGCAAGGTTATATCGCCTAGAATTTGGCCACCTATGAAAGAAAGGTTGTGAAAGATGTGAAGAATGGAATGGCATTCCCCTTTTTTCTCATTTATGGTTCTGACAAGGACAACCAAAGGTAAGGTGGTTTGGCTCCTATCCTATCGCTGGGTCTGCACATGGGCCATGATTCGGTTCGTGTTCCACGCGGAACATTATATCCCCGTCGTAATAGGTCCTTCACTTCCTACAGTACATGTAGGATCGGTAGCAAAAATGTTGGGGCGGTCAGTGTTGCGGTTGGTTATTCAGCTCTCGGAAATGTCAGTATTTTGGAATCTCTCGTTGCTTCAGATAAGAAGAAAGTTTCTCACAAATATTAATTGTATCCGACAACCAACAGGTGTTTTTCCAATGACCAGCGTAGCGTGGGTGGAATCGAAACTCGACTGAAGAAGTTCCCTGTTACGTGTTGTATTAGGCACATACGTGGTGTTTACCTTAGATCCGGGTAATAACTGCAGTCTCAATTTTAGTATAGTGATGATGCGCTTATCTTTGCTCTCTATTACCTATTGAATCAAAGCAAAGCTTTCGAACTCTCCCTCAAACTACTAGCAATCGAGCGTACATTGAACTATCTGCCATCAAGACTGAATGAGGTGAGAAGATAATAGTAGATATTGGAAATATAAATTGCTTCTTCACCTATTGGTGAATCAGATATTCTACTATTCCCGACATCAAGCCTGATTAGCTCGAGTAAAGTGAAGTAATTGCCTTTTTTTTCTCACGACGGCAAAGCTCCTTCTTTTTGAAATTGTATAGTGTTCAATAAAAGTTGATGCAATATCTGGTGGTGAAGGCATTCCAGCAAGAGCTCTTACTCTAACAGAACTAGGACCGTCAACTCCAACTGTCCATATAGATAGGCAAAAGTCACCCCCTCTCCTTAGAGTCAAGTGGCTATTACTCCTTCTAATCCATTATATTGGGAGGCCTAACGAGTGACAATGGTTCACAGTCCGCTTGCTCAAGTTACCTTCCTAAGAGATTCCGCATCTACTTTTTTCGGGATAAAGACATGTCGGCCTTATGATTGCTAATTGACGCCTAAGGTAAAGCAGTAACTGCATTAAACGTACTAGCAATGACTTTGGAGGAATTATTGATTCAAAACTTTCTATCGCTATGCCCCCTTTCCTGTATCTCAAATAGTGCACTAGCTGTAAGAGAAAGAGGTATCGAATACGGCCACTCATCCGCTGAGCTTGTCGAAAGAAGAAAGCAAAGAGTCTTACTCTAAAGAAAAAGCCTATTCCTATTCTAGAAATCCTGCAAACTATTAATCGAAAGTACTTAGCACTCACCGCTACAATTGGCGGAAATTAAATGGCCCTGCATCTATACCAATGAATTTCTTACTTTTCCTTATCCCTCTTCTTTAGCACTGGCTTACTCACAGGAAGTTGGCCTAGCAGATGACTCTTAGTTAGACTGGTACTAGTTAGGATATCACATAAGGGGAATCCCATTCTAGGAGTTCTCCAAAGCCCTATTCCATATAAAAGAGAAAAGCTGTATTAACACTCTAGCCCAAGAATAGATCTTATGAAAAGAAAAGAACGATTGTCAGCGGAGATCGCAATATGCAGTTTTTTAGACAGAATCCCCGGCAGCAGAGAATTCCAGGGATTTTTTCTATTTAAAGTAGGAGATAGTTGGGTATTCCCACAGAGAAGTCTTGCTCTGGCTTGCCTAATTGAACATAGAGAATGTTGGTTATGTTACATACACACTGGTGGAATTTCATTTTATTCCGCTTTTCAAAATAGTACGAGGGGAATTGATTAAAATATCCTTGTTCGTAGTTCCAGCGGACTCTTTTTTGTCTTGCAAACCCCTTATTTTGTACTCTCCTATTCTTGAGAAGACCTCTATGCACCATGACTTTTGGATTTTCATTCTTTCTACTGCAGTTGTTTAGCTATATTCATCTCCTTTTCTTAGTCCCCATCAGGAAAGAAAGCTCTAGAGTTCAAGGTTTCATAGATTGGTACTACTGGCTTGTCCATCAACTGGGTGAGACTAATCCTACATATTCGGTGCTACACCCCTTTTATCCTATCCTCGAGACTGAACTAAGGCACATCCCTTCTTTGCTTAGGGTTTGGTTCGGCTTCTGCTGGTCAAAGTAAAATACCAGGCTGGGGCTTTCTTTCCTGCGGTTTCCGATAATGCAATGGCAAGCAAAGAGAGGGTTTCCCTCTTTCGGGTATAGGCTTTCCCGAGTAATTGGAAAGATTTTAGACTGCCAAAGAAAAAAAGCTATCTAACCCTAATATCCTTGGTACTGTCCCTGCTGAGAAAGCTCTGGATTTCCCAGAGAGTGCTTTTCCGATGCGGTGTAACCAACAACTCAAGGCTATCAAGGGAAGGAGTTGCAGGACCGGAGTTCTATCTCGGATCTATAGAATGACCAGTTTTTTTTTGAAAACCGCACTTAGGGCAGGTTCTACGTGGGGTTGGATATCGAAGGTTCCATTCGAGCATTTTGGATATGGAATTTGTATTGCTGGAAAGGTTCTCTCTGTCCCGGACAACCTCTCTTCTTATAGGATTCATAGAGTTTACCTTTAAGGTTGGGTTCCACAGATCTAATCGGCGGAAAGAGGCACTGGCCAATACTTTAAAGGAGATGGGGCCTACAGGGAAATCAGATAGCAGATTCCTCTTTATTGTCTTCAATGTCTTGACTTTAGGAATGATTGACTGTAAGAGAAAGATAGAGACTTTCCTAAGAAGGTCTTATGTATTTTTAAAAGTCTTGATTGGTTTTTACCGTCCTGCTTAGGAAAGACACATCTCCGTCAAGACAAGATCCTTAGATGATCCTTTCTGTATCGTATGTCCTGTCTTGAAGAGCGTCTTCCCCGATCCGAGATAGGTCAACAATCGTGGCAGGCCCAGGATGGTCGCTATAATGTCTTTTTCGGCATGTAACAAGGTCCAATGATGTATCTAACATGGAAGACGGTTATTGTGCCTTAAACAACACGATATAGGCTTTAAAGAGGGTTTTCATGAAGGATTGTGGGATAGCCTTCCACTAGGACTTGAGATCCTTCCCCTGATTGGTAGGCTGTCTTAAATAAAAGGAATGCAAATAAAGACAAGACAGCTTAAGCTTCACTAAAAGAAGAAAAGCTTTATCTTTCTAGCAATGCGGCAAGGGAATGATAATTAGACTCCTCTAGCAGTTTGGGAGAATCTGCATCTATTTGGTAGATTATAACGACCTGATCTCTTTGCTTTGGATGGCTGCTGAAACATGGTGGAAATGCCAATATTATCGATCCCGACTCATAAGAAGTACGGGGGTTCTTGTAAGTGGGGTCAGTAGTTCCAGTGACTCAAGGAATATGGCATTTTGTCACTGTTGAAGTGATTGGCGGAAATGCCCCTGAGACGAGAATCCCGTTGAAATGGAAAGTCCTTGGTCTACATACATTAGTAGTAAGTTACACTCCTATTATTGAAAAGGAGTTATCCTCCCCCCTTGGTCGAGTTGGCTTAAGCTCAAATCCATCCTTATGGAAGAAGAGTGGGATATTGGCTACGAGAGTTAGTCCTTGTTGTTAACATCCGCCTCCTGACGTTGCTGACCCCTATCGGACCCTTTTCCTTTATTCTCTACAAGACTGGTCCAAAATTCTAGTTCATTGCACTCACCCTTCGTTTCTCTTAATCATTCATGACCCCTGAATGGAAGATAAAAGACTGTACTAAGCAAGTTGTCTGTCGGTCCCCGTTGGTTAATTGTGTCAACAGAGTCAAGGAGTACCACTGGACTATCCCAATAGCGATCCTAGTTCAATGACATTCTTGTAATACGTAAATTCTCCCTATCCTGTAGGAGTGACTGCCGTAGTGCAGATCGATGAAGATCTTTATTCAACAAAGAAAGGGCAAGCACCAAAAGACAGGAATGATCAAAGAGAGGCCTCATCTGACTCTAATAAAGCCAAAGAGCAAGAAGGAGGTGACGATGTGATTCCTTCTGTACCTGTGTCTGTGTCACTTGACAAGTATACCTATTAATCAGTTGACCTATCTCTATTTATGTTTTCTTCTAGGTTGGCTGACCCTGGTCTTCTTTGAGTTTATGATATCCCCCGCTCGTCCGAGCTTTTGTAGGCCGAAGCAAATTCTTAGATGAGAAGAAGTCAGAGCAGAAGTCAAAACAAGATGGACAAAAATGTCTCTTCCACTCTTCTAGAGGATGAGGAAGTGATGGGGACGAGGATGCTCGTTCTAGATAAGATGACGACCGACTGACTTACGGAACAGACGTACACTTTGATCTTGATCATGCAATCTAAGTCACAATGAAGGACTATCGTCAATACGACTGGAGCCGCTAGATCCCACAACAACGATCTTCAAACTGATAAACCAACCTTTCACTTCTCATATGAGGAATCATCCACATGAGGACCAGAAGACAACATTCTAAGGTTATATAGAGCCCTTATCCAAGAAATGAGCTATCTTGCTTAGCATACCTCACCCAAAGCTATTTGAAATAAGGGATTCATCTGCCTGCCTTAGACAGAGCTTTGTATAGCCTAGCTCTTCGCGCTATCACCTATGAACTAGAACCATACCACAGATCATCTTTCAAAACATGACTTGAAACTCTTTCTTCCCTAACTAAGAATTAGTAGCTTAGTGCCTTATGAACATTGATTTTCCCTTGAGTAGCTGAACTAGGGGAACTCAAAACTAGATACTAGAAAAAAAAGACCACTTTTTGAGCATCAAGCTTGTGTACAAGTTGCTTCCCTTTCTGTGCTTTTACGCTGGCCTCTTCGACCTTTCTTGGGTTCACAAGAAATGTCATCAAAGCTCTCTCTTCCTATCCGACCTAAGGCAGCCATCAAACCCTGTCGGATAGAAGGCTACTATAACCGGCTCATCTGTTTACCCAAGTTAGACCGCTAGCATCTTACCAACCATCTTCAGTCCCTAACCCCATCTTTCTCTATCCCATCACGAGCAATTGAATTTTTGGAAATGTGAAGGAAATTTTCAGTTAGAGAGCTCATTCAAGATTGAGGCTTGTTTGGAAAAATCTAAGTGCGCTCGCCTGACGCCTTATCTTTTGCCTAGGTGGAGAGGAGGCCCATTCGACAACCATAATAGGCTCTATAATTGGATCACGCACGCTAAGAACACGACGGATTAGAGGGGACAAGAGGTTCCACTCATCAAAGTGTGAGACGCAAAGCTTCTGCCTAGAAGCAAGCTACCCTCTTTGCCACTTTCAAATCACTCCCACGAGCCTATTATCCATTCTCATTGAGAGACGTCGGGGGAGAAAATCCAACTAGAAAAACTCACATTGGGCTTAGGGATAATCGGGCTCGAACTGATGACTTCCACCACGTCAAGGTGACACTCTACCACTGAGTTATATCCCTTCCTCGTCCCATCGAGAAATAGAACTTACTAATCCCAAGTCAAAGGGTCCAGAAACTCAACGCCACTATTCTTGAACAACTTGGAGCCGGGCCTTCTTTCCTCACTATTACGGATATGAAAATAATGGTCAAAATCTGATTCAATTGGCAACTGCCCCTATCGGAAATATGATGGACTATCAATTCCGAAGGAACTGGAGTTACATCTCTTTTCCATTCAAGAGTTCTTATGCATTTCTATGCACCTTTGATACCCCGAAAAAATGGAGAAATTACTTTTCTTAGGAACACACACATGATTCGTCACTACAAAAAGTATAATGGTAACACTACCATTAACTACTTCATTTACGAATTTCATAGTAATAGAAATACATGTCCTACCGAGATAGAATTTGGAACTTGCTATCCTCTTGCCTAGCAGACAAAGATTTACCTCCGTGGAAAGGATGATTCATTCGGATCGACATGAGAGTCCAACTACATTGTTAGAATCAATGTTGTATATTTGGAAGAGGTTGACCTCCTTGATTCTCTCATGGTACACTCCTCTTCCCACCAAGCCCCTTTTATCCTCGGTCCACAGAGACAAAATGAAGGACTGGTGGCAATAGTTCATCACGGAAGAAAGGACTCACTAAGTCGGGATCACTAACTAATACTAATCTAATATAACAGTCTTAATATATCTAATATAATAGAAAATACTAATATAATAGAAAAGAACTGTCTTTTCTGTATACTTTCCCCGGTTCCGTTGCTACCGTGGGCTTTACGCAATCGATCGGATTAGATAGATATCCTTTCAACATAGGTCATCAAAAGGATCTCATAGACCCACCAAAGTACGAAAGCCAGGATCTTTCAGAAAATGGATTCCTATTCAAAGAGTGCATAACCGCATGGATAAGCTCACACAAACCCATCAATTTGGGATCCAAATTAGAGATTTTCCTTGGGAGGTATCGGGAAGGATTTGGAATGGAATAATATCGATTCATATAGAAGAAAAGGTTCTCTATTGATTCAAACATTGTACCTATGGGACTTAAGGAATAATATAAAAAAAATAGAGGGAAAATACTCATATATAAGAAATATGAAGTAGAAGAACCCATATTCCAAATGAATAAATTCAAACTTGAAAAGGATCTTGAGGTACCTAAAAGGTTATCTTGGTAAAGGGATTGATCAAGAAAGATTTTTTGTTCTTCTTATATATAAGATCGTGATTGGATCCGCATATGTTTGGTAGAGAAAATAATCTTATCCTTTGAGAATAATAAAAAATGGACAGTTTTCAATTGGAACATTCAAAGGTGACTAAATTTGTCCTAGTTACTCTTCGGGGTCGAGTGGAAGAAGGGGGGGATTCTCGAACGTGGAAAAGGATCCAATGAATTTGAAAGAATTGAAGGAGTGTAATTAGGAATTAGCTTGGTGCTCTTACTGGCTTTCCTGCCATGCCTACTCACTATCTATATATGTATCCATGAATAAGCGGAAGAAGAGGAATAGCGGTGCGCAACAGATACCTTTTAGAATTCTAAGCCCCTTTGCTGATTCGACCTATTTCCCTTAAACTAGAAAGCCCCCCCCCCCCCTCCAAAATCTAACTTTCAATTAGGAGTTTTCACTCCAGGAACCGCTTTGCCGTCTAACTTTGTTCTATTCTATTTGCCTTCTCCTTAATTTCCATAAATGTGGCTAACTCTTTTGTTAACGACTGTTCGACTAATCTTTTCTTTCAGAATCGTGGTCAGAAGCTTGGGCGAACTCTTTTGCATGGGAAAGCCTGTCAAAGGCTAACTGGCTTAGGGATCCGAGTTGCAAACTGCTCGACCTTAGGTGTGGTTGGGTAAGGAGGTCTTCCCACTTCTTCTTCCCATTCATGAAAGGGTACTAAGAACAACTGAGGAAAGGACCAGAGTTGAAGCTTGAGCGGTATTCCTTCTCTTTCAAACTCACTTCTTAAGGTTTGGAGATTCACGCTCGTCTACCGGGATAGGAGAAAGAGAAGATCTCTACTAGAATATAACACCCCTCAAAATGAAATAGGATAATTAGAGATTCACATGCGTGTTAGTAGTTGATAAACTTGTATACATGTCTGAAAATGAGTTTATAGGTTAGTTTAGTTGAGTTTGAAGTCAAACGTCAAGGGACGACCAAGATGTTTGGAAACTAGTCGTTTGCATGCTAGTGTGTTCTAGTGTCTCTTGCATGTTTATATGTGTTTATTGTAGTCTAAAATCAGTGGAGGTGACCCTAGTGTCTTAATAAATGTTTTTAGGGTCAAAATATTCGGGTACGACTCCCCGGGATCACCCTAAGGGTCCTCGAGGAGGACCCCAATCCTTTGACAAGCAAGCTGCCAAGGCAGCTTGAAGTTGTCCATGGAGGGAGTGGCTCCGCGTCGCGGACCTGCTCCACCTATGGCAAAAAAGTGGCTCCGCGAACTCTTCTGTCTCGAAATTTAATTTCCAGAAACTTATGGGAAAACCTCCGCGTCGCGAACTTGTTTCCTGATGAAATCTGCAAAAATAAAACTCAAGTTTGACTTGTTTAAAAAGGTCCAACTAAGTGAGGGGTAGTTTGGGTTCTTTGGGGAATTATTATAAATGGTTATTCTACCTATTTTAGGGTATTTTAAGTAGGTTAAAACCCAAAAACCTAGAATTAGACCTCATTCTCCAAATTGAACCTTCCCTGTCAAATAAATTTCTCTCTCTAGAACTCCGTGGAACCCATTGATGAAGCTTCAAGCTAGGGGATGGGTTCCTACTGATTTCTCCTTCAAATTCCAAGGAAATTAATCACAAAGGTATGGGGATTTTATCTTTGATTCTCGTTTCAATCAAAGAGCCAAATCAAAGTGATTTCAATGTTTTTCAAAAACACTAAAAACCCCAATTTCAATTCTAAGCTTGGGTTCTTGCATGGAAGTATTTCTAATAATGATTTATGTTAATATTGATGGTTTTTAGATCAAAAACTCCATGAACCCTTGCATATCTTGAAATCCTAATTTTTGGGTCTAAAGTGGGTCTATTGATTATGAGCTAATAATGTGATATTAATGTGTAGATTGTTATGGGCTACTGCTTTATGTATTGTTCTATATTGAATAATGAGGAATTGATGGTCAATTGTGTTGTATTGGATGTTGTCCTTGAATGGGCAATTGTGACCTAAGGTTTATGATGATGATGAAGTTGTGAGTAGATTATTGATTCTCGTATTTTATATATATATGTTGTAGATGTTAGAATTGTAAGGTTTGATCCCTTTGAAAGTGGGGATGTGTTTACTTTATAAGCATGTTGTGATCATGGCCTTGTAGGCAAGGTTGGATGATGGTTGTTTTGAGTAATGTTGATTATGTGAAGGTAATGTGATATGATGTGAATTTGTGTATGGTCTAAGAGCATGAAAGGTGACCTTGTGTAGAGACTTTATATGTTATGCTTGGTTGTTGTCTTCTTTGAATTACTTATAATGAAGGTGAGGTTAGGATAAACTATGTTTACCTACTCTTACACCTAGTGAA
>JAJOOO010018608.1:0-17898 GCA_029582685.1 Solanum piurae | reverse complement strand
AAATACTTTGACTAATTGAATATAATCGTGGGTTAAAGTAAAGTCTAAACCATTTTCCTCGTGGGATCGACCCCAACCTACAAGTTGGGTTCTTTACTTGATAATGATCGCTTATGCTTCTTTAGGGAGGTGTAATTTGAGCGTATCAGTGAGTCTGTCTGAAATTTTATGCTATAATGTAATTACTCACTATTCTCTCTCTGACGTTTCGTAGATATGGCCAAACAATCGACTAGAGGGAGGGAGAAACGAACTGTGATCATAGAAAATACACCTCCACCCAGGGGAAAGACTACCACAACCTCAAAAAGCAAACGAAAGGGAAACACCCTAGAATTTTCTAACGCAAGCTCTGACAGCACAGGCTTCTACACTACCGAGCCACCCATATATAACAATGAGAGTGCAGAGTCTGACGAAGATTGACAGACAGAGGCAAGAAGGGCCTAGTTACGATCCAAAAGGATATATGATCCATATCGGATCGGAGATAGTTAATCCACCACTCCAACTCCTCCAGTTCCAGGGCAAGCATTAGTGCTGGCACATCCAATACAAGGCCCCAAACAAGGATCAATGAATAGATCAAAGGCGGATGGTCTGAGAACAATCATTGAGGAGAAGCGACTTTCCATTGATGGGGTTATTGATAGGTATCCAGAAGTGATGGAGTGACTGAAATACCACAAATTCCAAATCTTCACAAAACATCGAGGCTCGTACATACCAAACTGGGTTAGAGAGTTCTACGATGCATACAGTGCATTAGTACCTCAACGGAAAAGGCTAGTCTCATCTTTTAAAGCAGTTGACCACGTGGTAGTCAGAGGGAGGAGGGTAGCCTGTGATAGTGACGATATCAACATAGCTTTGGGAATGTCTGATAAAATTAATGGCCACTGTCAGCACTTGATCAGGACGCAGAAGCTGGATGCAATGAAAAAATGGCTAGTTCCGCTAATCTCATATGATAATGCTCCTACAAGGTTAGCAGAAGGAGTTCAAATTGAGAAGAAAAATATGAACATAGCTGCACGATACTAGTTTGGAATCATCAACATCACAGTTATGCCATCACAGAATGAATTAATTCTTCGTCATGCTAAGGCAGCTTGTCTTGGATGCATCATGGAGAAAACCAGGATAAATCTTGGGAAGATCATTTCCTCTGAAATCCATATGCGTGCAAAGCAGGGATAGACATCTCTCCCTTTCCTGATATTAATCACTGAATTATGCAAAAGAGCTCGAGTGCCCGGCGACGCAACGAAGGACATAGAATTGGCTGCCACCGCCTCCACCAGTATCCGAAAGATTGAAGCTGAATATCTTAAGGGTCAGGCAGAAAAGAAACAGAAGGAAGCTGTGGCCACTAGGTCTATACCTACAGAGGCATCTTTGCCTACTCCGGCCCCTGGACCTTCAGCTGTTGTTGCCCCCCGTGAACCGATTACTCAAGCATCCTTGATCCGAATGGGACAACTTTCCCAACTTCTAATTGTCAGACCGCCAACATAAAAAACTCCATTCCAGGCATGATTCAGGTCTTCCCTCGACAATGCCGTGAGACCACTGAGTACTACTATTGATGCTCTAGAGGCCAGAATATTTTTATGTGAGCACGATCAAGGAGCCACAAAGGAAGTAATAGTCGTAAAGGCCACCATTGCAGAGCTGAAGAAAGATGTAGACTACCTAAAGTCCACTGATATATCCATGATCTTTGGAACAGTGGAAGTTCTAGACATGCCTGAAATACCTCAGACTGCCGCAGGACATGAAGATGGAATGGAGCACATAGTTGATCCTGAACCAGAGGTAGAAACTGACGAAGAGATATTTGAGGATACTATAGCGGATGACATAACCGAGACTGAAGAAATCATGATAAATGTTGCTATGCAAGCTTCTTTAGCAAAGTCTTCTGTTGCGGGATCCAGTGGAGCTGGTCCTTCGGGTGGTCACTCCAGATACTAATGCCATAACAGATAGAGCAACCGCATAGCCAGGATCCCCTCTTTACCTCCATCTCTGTCTTTCTTTATTTTGCCTCTCGAATTCTTATTAATTGCATTTAAGGACAAATTGCTTTTTATTTGTGGTGGGGTGAGGCCCACACTTTTGTGTGCTGTTTATATTCATGTTTTAAGTACATTTGGGTTGTGTCCTTATAATTGTGTTAATTATTGTTTCTTTGTGGATGTTTGAGCTCGTGGCTCCGTTTACTTTTAATTGCAAAATGATTTTGACCCTTCCAAAAAATTTTGAATTTTTCGCACATTTTGCCACCCCTCGTGAGTTGAATGTGGCTGTTCTTTTGCAAGAATTTAGGTCTCAGTTTTGATCAATACCGATGACTTGAATAGTTCTCTCAATTGAACAAACATGAATGTATGGCTATGATGAGGCCAAATGAAGTTGCATAGACAATATGTGAACTATTTGCATCTCGTTGTGATTATCCATTTATCAAATTGATTCTCTTGTAATGACCGTTGGACACTAGAGAAAGTGTGTAGTCTTGTTTGACTTAAGTGTCGATGCCTAGTGTGATTAGCTTGCTTTGAACCATGCATGAATAAACCTAGAATTTCCCCTATTAGTCTAATTGATTTAGAAAGGTGTCTTCTTAATATGATCTTAGGCAACTTTAAAGAGTGTGAACCAAATTTGACATATACCTCTTTTGTGGCCTACCCGTCAGTGTGTGAAACTCTTTTGAACACCCTTTTAGCCTTACCTTTCTTTGGAAAAACCTTGATGAACCCTAGACCTCACTTGACTCACTACATATAATCCTCTTAATTTATGGTTTAGTGAATAGCCAACTTAGGCCAAAATCCTAAGTTGGGGGTGTGGTAAAGAGAAAAAGGAGAAGCCAAGAAGTGCAGGAAAGTCCCCCTTAACCCATGGTGTTGCAGAACAACGGAAATCCCGTCAATCAAAAAAAAACAAAAGAAATTGGGTTTCCAAGCAATCCATGAAGGTTAATAAAAAGGTGACTTAGAAGCACTACAAAAAGAATCGATAAAGGAAAAAAAGGAAATACCTTGAGAATACTACATACCACGAAGAAGGAGCCAATGAGCCTAAATGACCATATCTTTGCACTCATCCCCATTACAAACCTTAGAAAGACCTTTTTGATCTTGAGTAAACCGAATCAAAAGTCGATCGGAAAACAAGGGCAAACCTATGGGTAAAAACATGCATTGTGTTCCTCTTTTTGAGTGTGAACGTTTTATCTGATTCCTGATCTTGAATTGATTAACCTCTGTGTGCGAATATGGAATCATTCTTCATGTGAGGGCATTTAGATACTTTTTGTCGAGATCGATCTTGTACGAGTAGCAAGTATTGCGAGCACGAGAATCTGTGGTAATGGTGTGTCACAACTTGAAACTTTGAGTACACTGTTGATCTTTGCATAAGTAATTAGAATATTGTTGTGTATGTTCATGATTGAATCTTGTGTAGCACTGTTTGAGACACCCTTTTTGAACGCCTGAACTTGAGTTTGCTTTAGGACAAGCAAAAGTTTAAATTGGGGGTGTTGATGAGTCCACAAATTGGTCTCATTTAGGGCTTTATTTTGATAAGAATAGTGTCCTCGAATTCTTATTTTGTCTAAATATCTGATGAAAACTCTTAAGTTTCAGGTATTTGAAGTTTTGGTGAAAGCAAGGACACTTAGGCACAAAAAGGAACAAAAAGGCTGAAAACAACGACGAAGCTAAAGCCTGAGCATCGCCAAGCACACTTGGTGATTTGCGGAAGGGACGCACTCGGCCCTTTGTTCAAGTACGCGAAGCCCTGAAGGAGAAGGATCAAAAAGACGATGAAAGGAATAGTCGGCACGTCGCCGAATAGTTTCACAAAGCATTACTATACCGCCCAATGGTCTAGAACGTAAAGGTGCTGAAGCCAAGCACAAAACGGCGATGAGACAGACGAAAGGCAAGTCGCTGAAGTCATTCGGTGATATCCACTAACTTCGCCGAAAGATCCGCCAGCGCTATTTTATGAAATCTATAAATACTGAACTTATTATTAATTTTAGGGAGTTGAACTTTTATTTTAATTTCCAGAATAGAATAGTACTTTTTGGGTATTTTTTCTCTCAAATATGGAGAGGGTTTTCTAGGAGACTTGAAGAGAGAGAATTTCATCTTCTCCAAGTTGGAAGTGAGTCTTCTCCATTCTTCTTCATTTGCTTAAATCAAGGTTTAATTTCTTATACCCATTTGATTTTACTATCATTTTAGGTGTATTTTGTTATTTCTTGATGTGTGGCTAAAAACCCCCATTCTTGGGGTGTGATTTAGCAAATATGTGTTGATATTATTGTTGGGTCTTGCTTGCTGATAGGTTAGATGTACTTTAATGGTGATTTCACCTAGTGGTTGTGGTTTAATCTAATGGGTTTGTAGTTGCAAATACAAAGCCACCCATGTGTTTTTGGCTTTCCCGAGAGGGAGGTCACGAAACCAAGACCACTAGACTGATGGCCTAAGGATTGGGTCGACATAAGGTTCAGCCCGAGAGGGTGATCCCTAGTCCCATATCGTTACACTCAGCTCGAGAGAGTGAGTGGGGTAAGCGTAGGCTGGTCTTCAAGCGGCAAATGGGTGTCCGAGAAGAATGCATTTGAAACGGGGTAAGTTGCCCGACAGGGAACTTATTTCCATTTAAAGCTTAGCCTAGTCACTATTATCTTACAAATTTCCTTTCAAAAGCATGTACCCAACTACTTATCTCAACTTGTATTGCGGTCACACCCCAAGAACATTTCCCCATACTTGATTTTCTTGTTATTTTTTCTATTTTTACTAATTGTGACAAAACCCCCAAATCATTATTTGACACTTTTGTTTCACCCCCTTTAATTTACTATGTTTTTACTCATTAATATTTTTAGCTACAACTAGTTAGAACTAAATTTTGTTTTTCTATTAATTCTCAAAACCACTCCATTGGGACACGACCCCAACCTTTAATTGGGTTACTATACTATCGATGATCATAGACACTCGAATCGTATGTTAGTGTCGTTGGTCATGATAAGCATCACCCATCACTACCCATAACATAGGAAGAAAACTATCTTAGATTGGGGTTTTCTTCACAATTGGGCGAAAACTATAGGGGCTCTACGGGTGGAACAGCCCATAGATGAATAAGCCAACATATCTTCATTCAAATCCCTACTAAGCTTGCTACTATGGAGGGATTTTTACCTAGCTTCCTGCTCTTCTTCTCCTTCTTCTCCTTATGTTTCTAGAGAGAGATTTATTTGAGAGGAAGAACTTTGGGCTCTTTTGGGGTTTTGGAATTAATGACTTAGTTAGGGTGGTTAATGAAATAAAATATTTTATATAGGTGTATAAAATACATACAAAACGACCCTTACTTAAAACTAATCAAAAAGGAATTTCCTATTTTGACCCTCATTAGGCAGCCATGGTGTCAGGCACCACGACTGGGATCACGAGCCATGGTCAAGACCACGAACCCGTGGTCCTGTCCGTGGTCCCTTGGGCAGTAGCTTGGCCAATGAGTCTTGGCCTCAAAAAAACTAATTAAGGCATGACCACGAGACATCTCATGATCTGTGGCCAAGACCACGATCTGTGGTGATGCTCGGGTCTCTTAGGCACTAGCTAGGCCCCAAGGCCTTGCCTCCCACAAACCTAAAGGGTCTTCACGATCCCCTTCATGAACTGTGGTCAAGAACACTGGTCGTGAAGGTGGTCGTGAACCTTGGGTAGTGCATGGCCAAGGTTGGGGCATCCTTGGCCTTTGGCTTAGGCTTTGCCCCTTTGCCTTGGCAATTGCTCCTGCAACCCTCAATCAAACCCTAGGTGGTCTTCTATACAACAGGATCTAACACATACCTTCACATTTAACCACTAAACCCCTCATTCTATGCACGGGAAGTCTCATCTACGACTCTAACCCTCAACATCAAACTCTAGAACCCTAGATTGATGCTCTAGTTTGGTCTACTAGTTTCCGGGGTATTACGGTATTAGTCACATGGAATGCAGCATGATTCTCACTCGGAGGTAGGCAAATAGCACCTACGCCCCCTAATAGAGCTTCATTGGCATGAATGAAATCATCACCATCATTTTTGTGATCAAGTTGGTTCAAGGTGCTTTCATTTGCACTCATCCTGTCACTTGATCACAACAGCTCACAAAACAAATTAAGTCGATTCAACTACAACACAAAGAATATGTAATTCAAACTTCAATAGAAGAATTCTAAATACCATTCCCTAACAGCAGCACCATTTTGATTAACGCTCAACCACACCTCATCCGATACTAGGTGTGGTCGATCGAAATCAAGTATAAAACCCAACAAGTGAGTTGGGGTCAAACCCACAAGGAGTGGTACAAGTTTGAATTCAATTATGAAGTTATAAATGCAAATTACTCGGTTGTAGGAATGAAAATTATTGAAATCACTTAAATAAATTGAGGGGGTGACATGAATGTCAGATGGGGGATTTGGTTGTCAATAAGCAACTAAAACCATCACAAACAACAAAGGAGAAATAAGTAATTAAGATATACTCAGGGGTATGACCGACTAACTACTAAATTCACTAAATGGGTGCTCGGTAATTACTAATGATTTCTAAATCGTAGCGGGTAGGCTGGACCTAGATGCAATAGCTTTCTCTCGAACAACTATTACGAATCAGGTGAGTTCTCTAGAACCTCAACAAGCTTCACACGATAAACAGCCCAAAACCTCACTTCACCTACTCTCTCGAGCTAGATAGGTAGCATTGGGCTTAGAATTCACTTTCTCGAGCTAAACCCAAATTAACCCAAAGACTACAAATGTTAATTTATAACTTTAGCTTTACACCTCTCTCTCAGCAAGCATAAAACACTAACAATATTGAAATGTACACTTCAATATATCAATTTAACACAGCTATAAATCAAACCCACTTTAAAATAGCATTACGATTTATAATCCCTAACACCCATCAGCTAAATTAGAGAATTAGTCACACCCCCAAGTATGGGGGCTTTAGCTATTCATCATAAAAAGTAAGAATTCAATACCTATTACATTTTCTTTGGTTGGGTATTGATTTCCAAGCTCTTAAATTGATTCAATGAAGCTTTAATTACAAAACCCAATTCAAAATTTACTTGAAACCTACTTGAAAGTCTCAAAACTTAACAAGAACCGTGTTTTTCATTCTGGGTAAGAGTTTCCCAATGTTTTGATGCTTTCTCTCTCTTAAATATATCAATTTATGTTGATCCAAAGTTTGACCTTTTAGGGTGAATCAATGAGGAAACTCGAGCTTCGCCGACCTGTCGCCGACTCACCAATCCCCCTTGTCCATGGCCTTCTTGGTTCGTGCTTTCATCTAATAGGCACTATAACTTCAGGAGGTCTATGTCGGGATCACCGATGGATTGCGGGATGTGCCCTTTGTTCATTTGGTTCAGCGATTTGCTGACCGCTTCACTGCTCATTCTGTAACTTTTGGCGGTCTAACCTTTCTTCACCGATCAAATTGGTGCCTTGCCGATAGGGTTTGTGCCTCGCCTAATTTCTCTAATCTCAAGGCTGGCCTACAAAATATTTTGGCGGAGTAATGAGCCACTCGGCAAATCTCCGAGTGGTCTTGGCGATCTCCAGGATTGCTTTTCTTCAGGTCTTCAGCTTGTTAGCTCCTTTTTTCCCAGTAAGGTCGTTTCCTTGCTCCTTAGCCTTAAATATTGCAAATCAACACTTTAACATCAGTTTAGAGCATACACATTTGAGGACACAAACTATCAAAACAAAGCATAATAGGTCAAAATCTCGAACTCAACATTATTTATGTAACGATATGTTCCCGTCATTATAGAAAAGCCATCAGGGAAAAATTTCGGGCCAGAAAACTTTTTGGTAGTATTTTGAGATTTCCTAGCCTACTCTAGATTTGGACGAAATTGGAGTCAGTGAGGTCTAGGTAAATTTGGTAAAAAATGAGAGGTTTAATATTTAATGTTATTACATGATATCTAAGACGTTAAGGAAGTCGTACGACTTTACAAGATTGAATTCTGACAAATAGAACTCCTAAAACAGATCTTAGCGTGAACGGTTAATTTCTGAGTGTCATGGGATGAAGGTATGTTGTGAAATGATGGTTTCAAGCTCTTAATATGACTCTCAATCTGCGTGCTAGCCTCTAGGGAAGGATTATTCCTACGAGGGTGGGGCCGCTATAGCGGGCCAGTCGCAACTTAAGTCGGAAATAAACCCCAAAACATCTTTATTCTGCAATTTTTATTCTTGAAAGTTAGAAGACGAACCAAGGCGACTTCTTCACAGTTTTTCACCATTCTTGAAGCTAAAGGTAAGGAATTTACTCCCCGAATCTGTATTTTGATCCATAGAATGTAAATTCACGGGTAATTATTGTTGTGGAGGGTTGTGGAATTGTTTTGGATGGTGGGAAAAACCTTAGTTGTACCTTAGGATCATAATTTGGGTCTGGGTTACTGGGTTCATCATAATTTGGCTAATTAGATCTTAATTATTGATCCCCGTTATGAATTGATTGTTTGTAGACCTAGAACAAGTAGAAAGGATCCAGAAAGGGAAGAATCAAATTTCTTAGGAGGATTCAAGTTGTTTTCGAGGTAGGTGATGGTTGCTTTCTTGGTTGTTTGATGTATGCTAACAATTGCTTCATTGTGAATATATGTATGTAAACGAATGTTGCGCTATTAATCACACCTAATGCGCATGAGTATGAATGAAAGATTATATGCCATGAAATAACACTTGATTGTATGTATTGAGAATAAACATTTTGATTGTGATTGTGGCTTGTTGAATGGATTGGGTGTTACTTTCCAACACACTAACTGGGATTGGATGTCAAGTACCGACATATAAATTTGAACGGGTGTCACGTTCTGACACATTAACTTGGATCGGGTACCACGTTTCGGTGCACTAAAAGTTTGGGTATTGGTTCCGTGAGAGACCATTGAATTGTCGTGATTACCTGTTAATGAGAATGTGGAATTGTAAGTTGTTCATGGTTGATAATCGATATATGTTTTATATTTTTTTTTATGCATGTTTGCTATGTTGTAACCATTGTATATGTTTCACTTATTGGGATAGCCGATTGATCCTACTAGTACACTGTGGTTGTGTTCTGATACTGCACTTGCTCTTTTTTTGTGAGTACAGACCATCTTCAGGTGGCTACTAACAGACCTCATCTAAGAGATCAGTGATAGATTTCAATTCAAAGGTGAGCCAGTTCTTCCAGGCTGCCATGAGTTCTCTATGTTTTAGTCCACTCTTTCATCCCTAAACTTACTAGTTAGATATTTGTATGTTTAATTGGGTTGTACCCATTTTCTTTAGACTTATGTTTATTTGTTAGAGTTTTGGAACATTGACATTCAGTTTCTAGGGAATATTTCTGCAATGTTTTGATAGTAGTTGTTAGACTTTTGGAGTTTATATGAACTCTACTTTATTCTTACATTTAAACCTTCTTCTGTATCTTTAAATATATACTTCTTAAGTTAGCTTATTAGTATTAATGGTTCTCCCATCGGTGGGTTAGTGTGGTTGCCAATTACGACGGTCTGGGTTGTGACAGCTTAACTATCACAATGTATGCATACAGGTCCCACAGATTTTGGCCTAAATAAAATGTCTTCTGAATATTTTGGAGGTGTTAAACTTAATCACTTGCCTTATAAAAAGCAATAAATTCATATTTCATTGTAGAGCGAGTGATATGTGTCGATATGGATGATTTCCAAGAAACTTCTCCTCCACCAGGGGTAATTGCATATCGACTTGTGGATTTTACTTCATTTGACCAGGTGATCAAATTTGCATCACTATATCCCTTAATCACGGTGGGATTTATGCTATAATGCAAAAACTAGATTTGTGTAGATTTGTGATACCCCATACCTTGTTTCATTGTAATCTAGTGAGTTTAGTTAGAATTACTTGTGAACCGACTTTATTAATTAATAATAGATGTCATATATGGTCATGTACAATTGATAATATACATCAAATTTCCCAACATTCTTGTATAATCCAACTGTGAATTACATGGCTGCCCAACCTTGGCAACACACTGCCTAGGGACCACGACCACTTTCACGGCCAGTGGTGATGACCACGGACCTTGAAAGGGTCCGTGAAGTTCCCTTAGACTTATCTAGGAAGGTTCCAAGAATCCTAGCTAGTGCCTAAGGGACAACGAACCACTTCACGACCCGTGGTCAAGACTACGGCTCGTGGTAAGACCCGTGGTCTTTCCTTAGTTCATTGTGAGCTTGGGAAGGTGAGGTAGCACACTGGTCAAGGGACCACGGGCACCTTCATGGGTGGTAGTGCCATTGACGGCCCGTAGAGAGGGGCATAGTGACTGGCAATAAGCTGCCTAGTCGAGAGCTTTTGGGTAAATTCCCAAACGTGTAGATAAATTATGGGGTCACTTTATATGGGTCTTATACACCTATTTATATATTTTAAAAGTCATTTAATAACCTTTTAAGTATAAAACCCCCAGATCCCTCTCTCTCAAATAATTCTCTCTCTAAGGTTTGAAGAAGAAGATAGGGATTGAAGATTAGATCAAGAACAACCTCCATTGTTGAGAGCTTTATTTAGGGCTTTGATCTAAGGTATGTTTAGCTTATTCATCTATGGGTTCTTCCACCCATAAATCCCCTTAGAAATCCCCCAATTGTGAATTCAAAAACCCAATTCTAGCTAGGGTTATTCTTACATTGTGGGTATGATTCCAATCTAGTGGATAGTACCCAATTATGATTGATTTAGCTCTGTTTAAGGATATTATGATGATTTCATGTGAAAATATATGGTAAACCGTAGTCTATATTGATGAATGTGATATTTGTGGGCTTATGCCATTAAAGGCCAAATTGAAGGTTCATGAGTAATCTTCTTAAATCAATGTCATGAGTAGTAATAGATCAAAGTTCGGATCATATAATTATGAATTGAACTAGACATTGTTGAATATGATTGATCTTGTCTTGTAAAGTTCGAATTGAAGATTTGATCAAAATACCTTGAAGTCTAGGTATAGTGAAGAGATTGAGAAAGAAACCTTGAGAGTAAGGTTGGTGATCATGATAGCTATAGCTTTAGGGTGAAGCTAAGGTGGTCAACTATTGATGTAAAGGCTTTGAGAGTAAACTCTAAAAGAGAATAGAAGTCTAATAGGTAGGATTATGGTGGAATTCATATACTCACCTAACCTACCTTATGAATGTTTGAAAATATGAAGCGATTGAATCACTTGAACATGGATGGATTGTCAAAGACATCCTTCCATCAGATATGAGTGTTAAGCAATGCTTAGCAAGTAAACCTTGGGATGTATGCTTGGCTCCAAGTGTATATTGACAATGATATGGAGTGTCACACAAGATAGGGTCCGGACTCCAAGAAGAAAGGAGAGCCACACCTAGTTGATGTGAGGACTATCCAAGTTAAAGGGGGAAATCTTACGTAGTAGAGTGTGGGTTTTCCCAAAGTAGGTCTCATGAGATGGGGGCCTTCACATAGTTGAGTTAAGGACCCTAGTAGCAATCTCCATATCCAATGAACTAAGACATGCTTAAAGAAACATCTCATAGTGTTCTAAAGCATAAGTGAACTAAGCTTTACTTAATGAAGTACCTCATAGTGTTCATGAGTATGAATGGACTTAGACATGCTTAAGGTAGTATCTCATAGGGTCCATATGAGTAAGGAATTTAGACATACTAAAAGAGGTATCTCTTAGGGTTCAACCTAGCGATGAACTTAGATGTGCTTAAGAGAGTACCTCATAGTGTTCTAAAGTTAAAGAAAGGAACTAGGTTACAAACCAAGAAGCAATAGTATGAGGACCTAAAAGTAGTACTTAGCATGATTAGTATTATGGGATGCTATGATTGCATTGCACAAGTATGACTTAGGGTTACTAAAGAGATAAGTTGAGATAGGATTGTGCCATAGTTGCCTTCCTTTCCATAGTGACTAAAGGTGAGAGATTCCCTTAGTTATGAAAGTTAAACTAATAATGAGACCTAAGGAGGGTGAGTATGACTAAGATGACCTCAAGACTATGCTTAGTGTGAAGGGTAGTATGAGATGCTTTTCATGTATTGCACAAGTATGTCTTGAGATTACTTAGGAGTATGGTACCCTTATGGTAGAAAGACTTAAGACTTAACCATGCTTATAGACTATGATTAAGATTACCCAAAAAGGGATACTTGGCTTGGGTTGTATTATGTGATGCTAACCTTGCTTTGCACTTGTATGCTTTTGAGGTTACTTGAGAATGGTATTATTATGGTATAGATGACTAAGAGTCAATTATGCTTATATGACTATGACTTGTCCCTATGCTCATTAACTATGTCTTATGTTGACTTATGTTTATATGATGGTTATGTTGGATGTTATGCTATGACTATGATGATTATGCTTATGAACATGCTATTATCTCTTATGCTTATGTCTTATGTTGACTAACCATTTTGAGATGCTCTTATGATGTTGTGCTAGCTTTCATGCGTGGTACATTTTGTACTAACGCATATTTCCTACATTCTAATCAAATGTAGGGTTGGAGGCTTGAGTTTCTTGGGAGATAATTTTTCTAGAAGTTGCAAGGAGTTGAAGATCTTGGTGAGTCCTCGTAGCTTCAAAGATGAACCCATATTTCCTTTATGTCACAACCTTATGTTTTTAGAATTTGTATGGGCTGCGTCCCAATGAATTTTATTCAAGAGTTATTAGATGGTTTGAGACAAAGGTTTTTAGTAAATACTTCCGCTTTTATGAAAATGTTTTCGATTATATGGTCTTAAAGAAGTTTTAATTTTTTCATACTTTTATATTACCTATGTTATGAATCAAAGGGCTTGTATTAGACCCCTTCGGGGTCGAGTACGCCGTGTTACATCTAGGGGGTACCCCTGGGCCGTGACAGCTCATGATAAGGTAAGATGCATCTAAGCTAAGCTTTTAGCAGCCCAGAGTAGAGTGAAGAAGCATGCAAACCAAAAGGTAAGAGACATGGCATTTCAGACTAGTGAGAAGGTTCTTCTTAAGGTGTTACCTATGAAAGTGGTGATGAGATTTGGCAAGAAGGTCAAGCTTAGTCCTCGATATATTGGACCATTTGAAATTCTTGACTATGTAGGGATAGTAGCATATAGATTGGCTTTACCTCCTAACTTATTAGGAGTTCATCCAGTATTTCATGTATCCATGTTGAATAGATATCATGGTGATAGGGATTACATTATAAAGTGGAACTCAGTGTTGTTAGACACAAACCTCCAATATGAGGAGGAGTCGATTGAATTCTTGATAGTCATGTCCGGAAGATGAGGACCAAAGAGATTAAATATGTGAAAGTTCAATGGAAGCATCGTCCAGTTGAGGAAGCTACTTGGGAAACCGAGAAGGACATGCGAGACAAGTATTTCCAGTTGTTCGACAATCCATGTACTACTTCATTCTTACTTTAGCCTGTTTTTCCTAAGTTTGTCACTCAGGGACAAGTGATGGGTAAATTGGTATCTATTGTAACAACATGTTCCCGTCGTTATAGAAAAGCCATCAGGGAAAAATTTTGGGCCAGAAAACTTTTGGGTAGTAACTTGAGATTTCCTAGTCTAGTACAGATTTGGACGAAATCGTAGTCAATGAGGTCTAGGAAAATCTTGTAACAAATGAGAGGTTTAATATTGAATGTGATTACATGAGTGAATACCTAAGATGTTAAGGAACCCATACGACTTTATGGGATTGAATTCGGGCAAATAGAAGTCCCAAAACTGATCTTAGCGTGAACGGGTAGTTTTCGTATGTCATGGGATGAAGGTATGTTGTGAAATGGGGGTTTGAAGCTATTAATTTGACTATATGTTTCCGTGCAAGCCCCTAGGGCGGGATTATTTCCGCCAGGGCAGGGTTGCTATGGCATGATACGAGTAGCCATAGCGGGCCAGTCGCGACATAAGTCAGAAATAAACCCCAAAATGTCTTTATTCTACAATTTTCTTTCTTGAAAGTTAGGAGATGAACCAGGGCGACTTCTAGACAGTTTTTCACCATTCTTGATAGTAAAGGTATGGTTTTTACTCCCCAAATCCGTCTTTCGATCCGTAGAATATAAATTCATAGGTAATTATTATTGGGGGAGGGTTTTGGAACTGTTTTGGATGGTGGGGAAACCCTAGTTTTACCTTAGGATCATGATTTGGGTCTTGGGTTATTCGGTTCGTCATAATCCAGGTGATTAGACCTTAATTATTGATCCCCGTAATGAATTGTTTGTTTGTAGACCTAGAACAAGCGGAAAGGAAAGAATCGTGTTTCTTAGGAGGATTCAAACTTGTTTTTTATGTAGGTGATGGTTGATTTCTTGGTTTTGTGATGTATGGTAACAATTGCTTCATTGTAAATGTATGTATGTATATGAATGTTGTGTTATTGATCACACCTAATGCAAATGAGTATGAATGAACGATTGTATGTTATGAAACAACACTTGATTGTATGATTTTGAGAATGTACATTGTGATTGTGATTGTGCCTTGTTGAATGGATCTGGTGTTACGTTCCAACACACTAACTGGGATCAGATGTCACATACCCACATACAAATTCGAACAGGTGTCACGTTCTGACACACTAACTTGGATTGGGTACCATGTTCCGATGCACTAACAGTTTGGGTATGGGTTCCATGAGAGGGCCATGGAATTGTCATGATTACTTGTTAAGGAGAATGTGGAATTGTAAGTTGTTCATGATTGATAATCAATATATGTGTTATATTTTGTATATGCATGTTTACTATGTTGTAACTATTGTATATGTTTCACTTACTGGGATAGCCGCATGATCCTACAAGTACATTGTGGTTGTGTACTAATATTGCACTTGCTCTTTCATTGTTGAGTACAGGGCATCCAAGCGGTTACTAACAGACCTCATCTAGGAGATCAATGATCGATTTGAATTCAAGGGTTAGCCAGTTCTTCCAGGCTGCCATGAGTTCTCTATGTTTAGTCCACTCTTTTGGACTCAAACTTTCTAGTTAGATATTCGTATGTTTAATTGGGTTGTACCCATTTTCTTTAGACTTATGGTTCTTTGTTGGAGTTTTGGTACATTGACATTCAATTTTTAGGGAATATTTCCGCAATGTTTTGATAGTCGTTGTTAGACTTTTGAAGTTTATGGGAACTCTACTTTATTCTTACATTTAAACATGCTTCCGTATCTTTAAATGTGTACTTCTTGTGTTAGCTAATTAGTATTAATGGTTCTCCAACTGTAGGGTTGGTGTGGGTGTCAATCACGACGGTCTGGGTTGTGACAGCTTAACTATCACAATGTATGCATCTAGGTCCCACAGATTTTGGCCTGAATAAAATGTCTTCTGAATATTTTTGGAGGTGTTCAACTTCATCACTTGCCTTATAAAAAGCAATAAATTCATATTTCATTGTAGAGCGAGTGATACGTGTTTATATGGATGATTTCCAAGAGACTTCTCCTCCACCATAGGTAATTACATATCGACTTGTGGATTTTACTTCATTTGACCAGGTGATCAAATTTGCATCAGTATATCCCTTAATCACGGTGGGGTTTATGCTATAATGCAAAAACTAGATTTGTGTAGATTTGTGATACCCCATACTTTGTTTCATTGTAATCGAGTGAGTTTAGTTAGAATTACTTGTGAACCGACTTTATTAACTAATAATAGATGTCATATATGGTCGTGTACAATTGATAAAATACATCAAATTTCCCAACATTTTTGTATAGTCCAACTGTGAATAACTTCAACCTCATTCATCTGAATTAAAAAGCTTCTTAGATTAGAATCTTGGAAAAATCAAAATTTTAATACATTAACTTGTTTAATACTCTTTCAATATAATGAGAATGTGATAATACCTTGTGGAGTTTTGTGAATTCTTATTCCTAAGATTCAATTGGCAACTCCTAAGTCCTTCCTTATCAAATTTGCTAGACAAGATGTGCTTAGTAACATTTATATCGTCAATATATTTACTCATTATTAACATGTCATAAACATATAAACAAATAATGACTTCAAGATTTGGAGTGCTTTTGATGTAGACACATTTATCACACTAGTTTATCTTAAATTTGTTCGCCAATATTGTTTGATCAAATTTAATATGACATTGTTTGGGTACTTGTTTGAACCCATATAGTGACTTAAGAAGTTTACACAGTTTTCTTCTTTACCAGGAACCACAAGTTTCTCAGGTTTTTCCATATAAATATCATCTTCCAATTCTCTATTTAAGAAGATTGTCTTAATTAGAAATATGTTTTTCCTTATAGTGCTTGGTTAGAATTAATCTTTTTGATTTCTAAATTTATTTCCAAATACCTTGAAAGCAGCAGAGAAAGCACCAAGTGATGATTTAAGACCTCTTATTCCCATTAAGATGAAATGTGATATAAATACTATGGAATAAGGTTCGAATCTAGTCATGGAGATTTGGATCATATGGAACTGTTGGTTATTATTGTTACCATAATGTGTCTGAAAAGTATTTTGTAGCACTATTAATTATTTTGTTGGATCAAAAGAAATATGTTCACTCTACTCAATACTATAAAAACTAGAAACGGCCCTTGAAAAGAAGAAGCATACCATGTCTCACTTGAATCTGGACTCCTACTGCAACTAACGATAGGAGCATCTACCTAACTCTTTGTTGTCACTTTTTCAAATTAATTATCATATCATTGCACTCGAGGATGTGACATATAGGTCAATGCATTGATGGACAAAGTTATCTAGTACATGTGCATGGGTGAGATAGCAGGAACCTGAGGTCTACACAGGCTTACCCAAGCTCCATGATAATATAAGAAAATGATTATCCTATCATCTTTGTATTTTTGTAGTATTATGATAAGTTATATTTTTATTCCTAATTCGTGTCTCATTTCTAAGGCTAATATGATAAATGGAATTCTTGGTTAGAGTCTTATCAATATTGTAGTAGTCAGATTTTTTATTCCTCTATTAAAGTGTTTGGCGTATCATTGACTGACCTATTTTGTTTGCAAATATGAGCAAAAATTTGTGGTTCCTAGATTGATGGATTTCTTTTAAAGAGTCTCTTAATATAAAGTTTGACCTATTTAGTTTTTACTATGTTGCATTAAGTTTGAAAAAAAAAAAAAAATTGTAACTGGAAAAAATGTTCTTTGTTTAGTTAGGTCTGTGCGAGAGTAAGAGAGGATTAATAAGTTGCTTTTAAAGAGTCTCTAGAAAATAAATGATCTGACATATCACGCTTTGCTGATGTGTCATTTTCTTATTAACAAGATTTCTTTTTAAAAAATCCGAAAATATATCGGAATAAATTTTAGTCAAACCAGTTTCAGGGCACGCACAACACCTCATATCCATAAGTATATAATATTTTAAATAAAGTTATAATTAGATAACGTGTTTGAATAATAAAATAAAGTTAAAATGACAATTTGTCCTATCCTATCATCTAGAAGACAAAGCTTTTTAAATAATATGACTTCGAACAAAACTTTCAACAATTGAAATTCAAATTGTTATATAAATGCATTTAATCATTATTCCAAATCTATACTCTTTTTTTATATACTACGCAATCGGCTTATTCCATACATTCATGTGTATTAATAATCCATATAATCATAAAATTTGAACAAGTTATCATCTATATTATGATTTATGTATTTAAAAGTTGATAATGCTAATTTTACAAATGCAAAATAAATTGATATAGGCATCAAAAGAATTCTCACATAAAC